>JAWDGP010006323.1:385000-410000 GCA_033675545.1 Elysia crispata | reverse complement strand
TCACGCTTTTATGGCAGCTGATCAAAACAATATATCAGTGAAGTAATTCTTGGATTGAATAACTGACAAATTAACAACCTCGCATAGATAACGGACTTGGCAACGATGCCAAGTTTCTCCTACTTCCCACCATAACATCATTATCTAATTATAACAACCTCGCACAGATCACAGACTAGACTACGATGCCAGGTTTCTCCTACCTCCCACCATAACATCATTCTCTAATTATAACAACCTCGCACAGATCACAGACTAGACAACGATGCCAAGTTTCTCCTACCTCCCACCATAACATCATTATCTAATTATAACAACCTCGCATAGATCACAGACTAGACAACGATGCCAGGTTTCTCCTACCTCCCACCATAACATCATTATCTAATTATAACAACCTGGCGTAGATCACAGACTAGACAACGATGCCAAGTTTCTCCTACCTCCCACCATAACATCATTATCTAATTATAACAACCTGGCGTAGATCACAGACTAGACAACGATGCCAAGTTTCTCCTACCTCCCACCATAACATCATTATCTAATTATAACAACCTCGCATAGATCACAGACTAGACAACGATGCCACGTTTCTCCTACCTCCCACCATAACATCATTATCTAATTATAACAACCTCGCACAGATCACAGACTAGACAACGATGCCAAGTTTCTCCTACCTCCCACCATAACATCATTATCTAATTATAACAACCTAGCGTAGATCACAGACTAGACAATGATGCCAAGTTTCTCCTACCTCCCACCATAAAATCATAATCTAATTATAACAACCTCGCACAGATCACAGACTAGACTACGATGCTAGGTTTCTCCTACCTCCCACCATAACATCATTATCTAATTATAACAACCTCGCATAGATCACAGACTAGACAACGATGCCAAGCTTCTCCTACCTCCCACCATAACATCATTATCTCATTCGTCGATACTAGTGCTGGATCACAATAGTTTCAGAAAGCAGAGACAAGAAACCTGAGATCTGATTACGTTTACTTATTTTCGTTTGAAGTTAATGCGACCACAAAAAAAGAAAGTAATTCATGCTTGGCTTGGCTTTATTTCTCGCATGTATAAAGCGCGCATAATTCACATTGCTATCATTAATTGAACAAACTCCCGCTGGATTAGAAAGAAGTTTTATGCCATGTCTTTGGGAGTTTACATTATTGCATATTTTCAAAACCATTTGCCAGATTTACAATAATATTTGGCAGAATTTCTGGGATATGGATTAGGCATTACAAGCACAAGAACAATAAAAAGTTCACCAGGATACTTTTTTTTCAAAAGATAAACACGTAGCTCCAAATGTTCTGGCCATACCTCTCTGGCAATTTAGTAAAGCCTCTGCTGTTGTGACTCACTGGAAAGAGTCACATTACTTTTGAAAAGGAAAGAAGACATTTAGCTGAGCGCTGCGGAATGTGAAAGAACTTTCATTTGAGTTGCTTTGCTAATCAATGATACAACCTATAAGATAAAGTTCATGCTGGTTCGCACTGAAGAAAAATCAATTTATTACTATACCTTGTAATTTCTGTGAGGGGAAAAATTTTTTTTGTGCAAAAACTGAAGTCAAATAGCAAAAGGACTTAGATTTATGCGTTTGAATAACAAAAGAATCTTAACAGCCGGTTTCATTCCAGTATTGAGTTGCAAGAGATGTCTGGAATCGTGTTACGGATTTGGCAAATACTCTTTCACAAAAAGAACAGATTTCGGATTGTCTCTTACAAAATCATGATGAAACATGTGGAAAGAAAAGCATGTAGTTTACCTTTGTTCTGTCGCACGGCCATTCACCTCCACTCTCCAGTGTGTACGCAGCAGAATACGACAATGTTGCGGGTTTCCAAACAATGCTAAGACCTAGAGTTTATGATCTTGTTCATTAACCTAGAATGAAACAATTTTCTGCTTGGCTGAAGAAAGCGTGCCTTCCAAACCTAGAACTTAGTGACCCCAATAAAAAGGTTTTGGTGGATGAACCCGTGCAGGCTGTTCCCACGGTTCTATCCTGTCAGATTGGTGCCAATCAGCCTAGTCGGTTAGAGCGCTGGCCTGGCATGCAGGTTGTCCTGGTTCGATTTCTGGCTGAGAACTTGCTTATAGAGTTAGATTCCTTTCATCAAGCCCAATCCCTGACTTGAAGTAAAGTCCCCGGCTACGTGTTATAGACTTGGGGAAACTCACAACTCAACAAAGAGCTTACTTTGCTCTACCAAGGGACGTGAGGATAAAACGTAAAGGGTTATGATAAGGCTGCTGTCCTTCTTGCATCAACAATCATTACAATATGTTCCATCGTCCCATCGTCATGACAGTTAGAGCTAGGAGCGTCCAATCACTGTTATCGTCTTGTTTCATTGTAATATTTTAAAATGAAGATTTGCGCCATTTGCAGATTGAACCATTTTATCGTGTTGCTATTCGCATATCTTTTTTTTCCCTCTGGTTTACAAGTAATACGTAAATAATGTTTCACTGCTGTGCAAGTTTATTGGTAGATTTTTTCTCACTTATTCACCCTGTTACATAACGCGTGATAAGGTGCATGTCAATGCTAATCATTTTAATCGCCTATATCAAACAAAAAATGTTTTATAAAATTAAAGCAAATAAAAAAGAGAAAGATGACGATCTGGTTAAAACGTCCTTTTGAAACCTTGCTCCAAGACTTTGGCACAGCACAATAAACTCTTTATTCTGTCGCTAGAAAAACACGCATAAATACGATAAGGATAAACACTGTAGGACCACGATAATATTATGATAAGAAACACGTCAAACTGTACAGAATGAATCATCTATTTTCAGCCCCGCTTCTCGAGTTGAATGACTTAGCGCGTTATTTTCTCTGCAATGCTCCGTTTGCGCCTTCGTGTATGTCAAAGTTTTTGTTTTCTTTTTTAATATAAATGTGCGAGCTTTATTTTTTTATTTATCATTATTTGCTTAGTTTTCGATGGCGACATGATAAATTTTAGGGTTTTACTGAGAACTTTAGAGCTACCTCCTCTGCCACTGTAAACAGCGTGTATTTCCTCAAATAGCAGCCATCTCTGAATCCAACTATGTTTTACCTCAATCTCCCTGACGAAAAGCAGTTAGGAAAGAATGGAAATGAAATTCTGCAGGAGCCTCTAGTACTGAGAATCACGATCTAGATCTATATGCCGCTTAAAAAATAACTGCCTCAAGAAAGAGTACATTGAAGGTGAAGACATTCGTGTTATCAATGCTTGAAACATTTTGTTCTTTCTTTACAAGCATGTGTATTTTTCATTCTAAGAGAACACACAATGTAATGACCTTTTACAGCCTGTTCCTCTCCAGTATCAAGAAATATTTTTTTCATCTAGATACATGGACACATCGGGAGCTAAAAGAGTGAGAGGGCAAGACAGAGCTGAAAATGGTTCAGGAACTCACGGGGTTTATTTACTGTATTGTGAAATACATTGAGTTATGTGTTTGTGGATGCTCGCAGAATGACAGAAGAGGGAATTTTCTTCTATGTATTTTTTTTTTATTTTACCTTTCAGTGATATGTTTAAGAGTAAAGAAGTGGCTTACATTATCCAGCTGGGGCAGGGACATCTCACATATTAGTTCACTGCCTTCTGGCAAAAGAGACAATTTGGTTTGTGCAGGGCTAGTCAGAAACCATTCAGGTAAGCTCTTCCTGTTTGCCTTCATAGCTCGGCCAGACCACCAGGAAGATTAGACAGAGCCTCCACCAGGGGGATCCACTCGCAAAGTAAGGTTCATGTTTTTAGTTTTCATTCAGAAAAGGATATTACACCACGGTCATATTTTCTGCATATTTTTTTTAATTCATATCTTCTAAATCATCTTTTCAACGTGTAATATTCTGTGGAAGAGAAGCAATCTCTATTTCTATGCTTTGGTAGACAGCAGTACAATTTACCGATATATATATATGAATAAAAATCATAACGTGTTAATAAATTTAACTTCATATTTTCAAAATACCTAGAATTGTTAAACAAGTATTATTACAAAATGAATTTTATTAATCGCTTTTTTTTTTTATTCCTCAAGGTAAATCTGCTCAAGACCATTATTTATGAAGATGACACCTGTTGGTACTCGTACATACAGGAAAATCTCGATAGGCCAGATTTCACCGCCCAGAGAAGCTATGTTTCTATAAATGGCGAGCTGAACCATCACCAATGTTTCTAACGTATCCTACCTCTTCCAGGTCCTCTAGTCTAGTCTCACATTATATTTTTTATTTCCTTATTTTTTTATAATTTCTTTATATATATATATATATTAACATTTGTATTGATAATGTTGCAAAATTTGTATGTTTTGTTTCCCACTATGTTTCTTGCAAATCGCATGATTACTGAAAATGAAATAGGGCCTCGTATATCATCTCCCTCTTCATAAATCTTACATTTCTATAGATCTGTTGGACGCAAGAGGAACAACAGTGAGATCTATTACCATTTCCAATGGAATAAAACATGTGTAAAGCTTGTATAAACATCTTGCAAACATAATAAACAAGAGATTTTATGTTGTTGTTTTTTTTTAAATCAGGGATAAATAACTATGCCACCATTTGCTCTCCCTGGCGGGGTACTCCCACTTTTAAATTTATTAATTTGACCTCTGGGTATTAAAGATTTTCAGAGAAGATTTAACACGACATTACTTGCTACAGTTCAAAACTTGATTTAGGCTTAGAATTGAATGTTTATGTTCCATTGCTTTGTGTCGAATCCGAATCATCATATCAATTAATTATCTTTTCTAAAGTACATGTGTGTGTTTGCATTTGTTATAGCAAGTTTCTTTTTCTTTTAATCTCATGTTGTTTGTTGCTTCTTTCTACAAGGTGAGATCAGTTTTAAGCTATTCTTTATATATGTAAAAAAAAAAGCATTTTAAAGTAAAATATACCAGACAATGTTGATAGACAGAAGAATAGTTTACATTGGATTGTAACCAAAACTACGTAACTGGCTGCCAACCAAAGAGATAATAATCACTCGATTTTGTTCTCCAGATCTCTCCGTCTGGAGACTCTTCTAATTTTTTTTTAAACTCTCATCTATTACAGGAATTAAGATTTTCATTTTCTCTTCAGTTTTCATAATTATCTTGACACAAGAAATAATGGTTCTAAATAATGATTGTGATATGCTAAGTTGCTGTTAAGCAAATTGTACGGATAATTGGTTTCAGGTTAAACGAACAATTAGGGACAGTTTTCTGCATCTCAAGCCTTTGTCGTTAGCGTCTAGATCTATCTAAGATCATGCCTGGGTACAGAGATTCAAGTCTTGATTTTAAAACGACTGTCTGGCTTGATATTAGTTTTTGCTTGGTGATCTCACAAGCTATTTCTAACGCCCAGGTAGTAAAAAAAAATAGATACAATGTGTTATGAAGAAGCAAGTGGAAATGTTATTGAGCCATCTGGACTTGATCGAAGCCTCAAGGCATGGATTATGAAAGCTTCAACACGCGCACTAAGCGTACTAAAAAGAAATATTTTGTTTATAACATTAACAAAAGAGATTATTTGGTGAGAAAGCCAGAGGCAGGGTAAGACAATTTTTAAGAGTATTTTTCGAATATCGATTCATGTACTTCAGGATAGCAAGTAAAAGAAGCAAATATGTCATGCATAGGATTTCCTTGCCAGCATTGATCATAATGTTGGACTAACCATGATCAGTGCGTGTAAATATCTACAACTATATTATACAATGTAAGAGAGAATATTGAGGAAATAAGGTTTTTAAGGATCAAAGAAAACTTAAACCTTTCTTATGGGTGATTAAAATTTGTTCTAATAACGCAATAGCAAAAAGGGTTGAATTTTTCTCCACAAGAAATGTCTTGGGTACGTAGTTAAATTCCTACAATTGCCATGGGTATTTTCAAACATGTTTACTTTTGTTTGGCAATCAATATTTATATACCAGGACTGAGAATCGTACTCTGGGCGATAAATTCAAACAAATACAAACCAGTAACGTTTGTTCTTGTAATACAAACTTCACTTTGTCCTATCGCTCGATTCTCATCTAGACGTTGTGTTCGTCTAAAACATAAGGAACTGGAGCCAAATGTCCTTCATGAACTTCAGTGTTATTGAAAAATTTAAACCTCATCTGTAAGAATAATTCTCAGCTTTCAAGTTATAATGTCACGTGTTCAAATAGCAGCAAGTGGTTATGTGGTCGGGGTCCTACAATAGATCCTTTTTGGACTGTTCAGACACTTGTTTGCCATTGCAGTTTTTAACAAGATCTCCTCTCTATTTCAGCCGCCTTGGAATTTTATTCATCTCTCTCTCTCTCTCTCTCTCTCTCTCTCTCTCTCTCTCTCTCTCTCTCTCTCTCTCTCTCTCTCTTTCTCTCTCTCTTTCATTCATTATCTCCAATTTGCTCCTGTTTTTCTTACATTCTCTCTAAAAACAAATAAGAAAGATAGCTACTTAGCATTCCTCTAGTTATTCTAGCTAAATATCGAGATATTTTCAGTCCCCCGAGAAGCTGTCCGATACCTTGCTGTTTACCAAGTAACGTCACAGCTGATTTAGATGATACTGACCTTGGCTAAAACTGTAACATGGATTTATCATGGAAGGTGGGCATAGCCCTAGAGCCACGCTAATAAGATCAGATTTGATAATAATAGTTCCAGCCTGAAAAGGTTTGATTTCAATAACTATAGCAATGTCAAGGGAGTAAAGAGTGATTGTTTGGAAATGTTGGTATTTATGGGTGGTCATTTATACGCCAAACACAATTTTATTTAGTGAAAAACAATTTTTTTTCAATCATCATCGCAGTTTTATATTACCGTTTTAGCAAAAGACAATACTTCTGGGGAATGCTGTCTCTGTAGTTTTCGATATGGCCTTCCTACGTGTTAAAAACCTTAGATTGACTGAGTGTATGAGAATCTAATTGGATCCATTCGACTGGTGAGTCTGACCCAGACAGGCCTCTTGTGGCCTCTGATCCCCACGGCTGTGGCACTGACAAGAATCCGTTCTGTAGATTACCCCCCCCCTCTTTATAGCTGAAATATGAAGCACTCTGGTTTCTCTGTGGACTTTAATCGAAGTTTCTGTCACGCAAGATAACATTTTGACGCTCATTCAATTTGATCTAGATAACAATAAGTTGTAAAAGCGGGGGGAGGAGGGGGGAATAACATTTCTTATCAATAGCTACTCTTGACCTTGAAAGCTACAACTTTAAACAGCTAAGTAAATATGTCAAGTCCTTCAAAGTAATGTTTTTATTTTTATTTTTTACCAAATTGGTATTGAAAGATTGGTATTTAGTGGGCTCATTTCTTGAAAAATTAATTTAAATTTTGCTTTTAAGGTTATTGCATTTAAAACGCGTTTGATTGGAAATAAGGCAGTGTCAAAGAGCTATCTTAGTGATTTTTATTTTATATTAAGAACTTCCGTTTCTTCTCTGAGACTCCATGAAATCAGCAACACAAAATTATTTTACTTCGCAAACAAAAATTCTATAAAAAGACATATCGGGGGGTTAACCTTTTTACAAGGGACAGTTAAGATGTGTTTTGAAAGCGAATCATGTTGGTCAATTTAATGTGAGAATCAACACATCGAGAAAAGAGAGGTAAATCTTCCTACCAGTTTTGTTTAAACAAAAAACAGATCAGGAGAAACTTATACTTCCTAATATTATACATTCGACAGATTTTATACTATAAGTCTAAGGAATGTAAGTACGACCCTCTTCGTCTTTTCAATAAAAATAGTCTCTGTTTTTTTTTTTTCAGTTTTGCTCGAATGAATAAATGTTATTAATGTAATATTAAGATAGGCTGGATCCTACATTATAGTTAGTACAATTATTATAAAAAAAAACCCCGCCCCTCCTCTAGTTTATCCATGCCCTAAGTTAAAATCCAAACAGGCCAAGATATACGATTCAATTTAAATCGGGGTCTCCATCTGAAGCCTTAGGAGAGAAATATCAATTATTGATGAAGAGTTCAACACTATATATCTGATATGGTGACGAGTGGTGAAGTTCGGTCGACCGCCTTCATACTCACTACACACTTCTTATATGCTGAATAGTTCTAGTTTAGAAATCTCCCCTCACCCCCACCCTCTCGCCTTTTCCAGGCACGCTTTCGTCTGTGCTATTCTTCCTAACCCTTAGGTTCCGATGGCTGCCAGACTTGCCATCTGAGTGATTTTTCCACACATTTTAGCATTAGCCTGAGTTAAAATCGAATAAAATCCAGTGCTCCGATCAAGCAATATTACTTCATCGTTTGGTTTACCTAAATATCGAGATAGTGTCAGTCCCCGGAGAAGCTGTCCGATACCTTGTTGTCATGCTCCATGGAGAGATTAGCCTTCATATCAACAGAGAGAGAGAGAGAGAGAGAGAGAGAGAGAGAGAGAGAGAGAGAGAGAGAGAGAGAGAGAGAGAGAGACAAACAGACAGACAGACAGACAACGAGAGGAGGGATAGAGAGACAGATAGACGGATAGGCGGAGAAAGAGATAGCCAGACAGATAACGTTAGCTGTTAGTAATTTTAAAAAAGCAGAAACAGGCAGCGTGACAATATACAAGATTTACTATTTCAAGCAAAACAAGTACACCCGGTGTCCTAAACTGCCGACTTAGGCTGCCGGTTTTATAAAAAAAAATCTCTCGAAAAATTCATTTTGCCAGATAGAGCTTAAAGAAACAGGCTGTAAACCCCGTTCTACGAACAGGACCATGGTATCATTTTGCCGGGGCTGGAATGCGTGTGCGTATTAATTAGGCTGATAAATGGTCCTTTTACTTATATGATCCAAATTATATACCCTGACCTATCCATTTTTACCTAAAATCTAGATATCTCGATAACTCTTATTCTAAATACGAAATTAAGAAATTTAGATAGGACTTAAATCCTTTTGGAAAAAAGGAAATCGACTAATTCTATACTTTCCTAATCTTTTTTAGATCATTTTAACCGCTTATGAAAACGCTTTGATTACTTGCGATGAGTGCATAAAATGCACTGCCTTGCGGGATTTCTTAGCCGCGCAGTTATTAAAACCTACTTATGATGAGTTTCAATACATAATTATGTAAGTCTAAAAGTAAAATCTAGATTTCTCTAGTTGTAGAAATTAACCTTTTGATTTGAGTGCAGCTGCTACGTATAAATATCTAGGCCCTGGATCTAGAATCCATGTACAAGCAACCTTTTTAGATTCTTTACTTGGATCTTACACGTATTCATGTAGATCTAGATCTATTCCAGGCGGTTCTAGATCTGCCGCCGCCTACATTGTGTGCCTACTTTCAGTTTCATTCCTGCCATCTCTGCCCAGCTGCGCTAACAGGAAATAGTTCGCTCATTCGCCTTTTCATTTTAAGAAAATAATAATCACATTTTTGCCTTTAATTTTCGAAAAAAAAGTATTTTGGAAAAAAATAACATTACCGCTCCATTCTTTAGGGCAATTAACAACTTTATGTTAAAGTTGACGTTCCCTAGGTGGTCTAGAAATGCTTGGTTAGATGGTCCTCACTTTTCGCCTAGCTCCATTATATATGATACATGAAATGAGCAGAATGATTATCCCAGTGTAACATTAAAAACATGAGTTGCTTTCTCGCTTCTATGCTGTTTTTAATGATTGCGTCAATTTTTAAGTTCGCTTCCAGCTTTTCAATTTCATATCATTGCTCATTAAAGTGCGTTTTTTCGTTTTGTGTGTTTGCCTGTGCCATTTTGGGCGGAAAGTGGATTTGTTCCAAGAAGAAAAATAAAATGAGCATGTTATAACTGAAGAGATTGTTATTAAGGCATTTGCCAACAAAAAGATGAAAAAGCTGTATGGCATCTCCCCGGACAAACAAGAGCAATAACTGTGTAATTATTCTGGTCGATGTGAACAGTGCTTGGTTTTCGCTGCCCAAGCAGCGGCTTATTTTGCCAACCGGGTAATCCATACCTGTTTTTAAGTTCGTTTTGTTTGTTTATACTTTATTGCCATTTTTTCACAAATTGATGATATTCATTTGCCAACCTTTTGTTTTCTTCATAAAGATAGTATGACGATTTTTTTTTTCAAAACCACTACATGCAAATCTAATTAACCGATTCAACCTTTTCTCTCTTTGGTTGCCTCTGTTATTATGCTTATACATCTGCCTTTTAATGCTGTTGTTTTGTCGTTGTTTTTGTTGTTGTTGTTGTTGTTGTTGTTGTTGTTGTCGTTGTTGTTGTTGTTGTTTTAACTTTTTATGTTCATGTATGTGTTTGTCCTATTATGTTTGCATTTTTTCCTCCTATTCTCTATATCAACTTCTCTCCTTCTCTCATAATCATATTCTTTCTTCAACTCTCTCTCTCTCTCTTTGTTTCTATCTTCTTTCTATGTCTTTCTCTTTATCTCTCTTCCCCCCTCACTCTCTCTCCTTCTCTCATAATGATATTCTTTCTTCAACTCTCTCTCTCTCTCTCTTTGTTTCTATCTTCTTTCTATGTCTTTCTCTTTATCTCTCTTCCCCCCTCACTCTCTCTCCTTCTCTCATAATCATATTCTTTCTTCAACTCTCTCTCTTTGTTTTTTTTATCTTCTTTCTATGTCTTTCTCTTTATCTCTCTTCCCCCCTCTCTCTCTCTCCCTCTCTCGCTTTCTCTCTCCCTTTCTCTCTCTCTCTCTCTCTCTCTCTCTCTCTCTCTCTCTCTTTGTCTCTCTCTTTCTCTCTCTCTCTCTCTCTCTCTCTCTCTCTTTCTCTCTCTCTCTCTCTCTCTCTCTCTCTCTCTCTCTCTCTCTCTCTCTCTCTCTCTCTCTCTCTCTCTCTCTCTTTCTCTCTATATTAATTGACCTATTCGTATACTTGTCCAACTCGTTTTCACATAATCTATCCATATATCTGTTCGTTTATTTATTTATATATTCATCTTTCTATCTATCTACTCATCTAATACATATATATATATATATAATTATATATATATACATATATGTGTGTGTGTTTGTGTTTATACGTCTAACCATCTTTCTATTTATATATCTTTTCTCTCTCTCTATCTCTCTGCCTGTCTGTCTGTCTGTCTGTCTGTCTGTCTGTCTCTCTCTCTCTGTCTCTCTCTCTGTCTCTGTCTCTCTCTCTCTCTCTCTCTCTCTCTCTCTTTCTCTTTCAGTTTTGTCAATTTAAAAAAAAAAAGGTACGTATCGTAAAGGACAAGTTGTTTAGAGTCTCTCTCACAATTTTGTTCTTTTCGGATGTCTCTTTTTCCATTTTATCTACTATAATATAGGAAATGTAAACGTTGGTACTTGACTTTGACTTAAGGCCTTCCGCGTCTCAGTCGTCCGACGGGGGCGCTTCGGCAGCTTTTCGGATTCTCGTCGACAGTTCTCTCCATTGCTGTCTGTTCTGGGCGATGTATCTTAGGTGTTCGAGGTTTTCCCTAGTTGTGAGTTGTAATGTGTTTTCTTGTAGTCTTGATAGGTCTTTGTTGAGGACGACTGGTAGTGTTGTTAAAGGGCGTCCCCGAAACTTTTTTCCGTGTGTGGCGAAATAGCTGTTCATTGATTTATTAGCAGGTATTTCAATATTTCTTCTAAGTATGTGCCCGAAAAGGCGCCACTTGTTCTCAAGTATATAAATAGAAAGAGGGTGTTCCTCGCACTTGTTGTAAAGAGATGAATTTGCGATTTTAACGGGGTATTTGATGTTGAGAACTTTCCTCAGCTGTTTACGATGAAATGCATTTAATTTTTCTTCTTCAGATTTTGTCAGTGCCCAGGTGCCGCAGTTGTAGACAAGTATTGATTTTACGAGCGACCTGTATAATTTCAGCTTGGTCTTTCTTTTTATCTTATCTCCTTTGATCCAGACATTTAGAAGCTTTGTCAGTGCTGCATTGGATAGTCGTTTCCTCCTCTCGACGTCTTCTTCGTCGCCTATGAGAGTTCCAACTTTTTTTGTATTTTTATACTCTGTTCCAGCTCTTGACAACGTTGTAAACTCTGTCTTATCTACATTGACCAGTAGATTGTATTTATGTAAGGTATTTTGTACTTCTTCCGTATCGACGAAATTCAGATCAACAAAATCTACGTCGTCAGCGTATGCAATCTCTGTAGGTAGAGTCTTTTCCAGTTCATTGGTCGGTCGTGGCAAGATGGTTCTTACTTCTTTCAGGGTACAGGAACATGTAATTGGAAAACTTGGAGCAAAAGCCTTTAGTTTAACTAAGTCGCGAAGAAGGATCGCATCACGATTATTTTTATCAAGATTAAAAAAAAAAACAACGTTGTTACATATAAATACACGTAAACATCACTTCTACTGGCCCTCTGTGGAATCAGCTGGTCCCTCTCCCTCCGAGTTGTCCCCCTCCCGTGGCAGACCGTCCCTCACTCCCTCCGGTCGGCTGACACACGAACGGATACCAAGAAAGATGGAGAACTGGATGATTCTCCAGTCACACAGCTCAGGACATTCCTAATTCTTGGGCTTCATAGCGAACTCTAATCGTTCTCAGTATGTGAGGAAGTCTTTTTTTTTTTTTTTTAATTTTTATCTTATTTTCTCAATTGAGAAATAAAGTCACCATATAAAGGAAGATGAGAATATTTTTTTTCTCTAATTGTAAGCAAAGATTGCTTTTTTAAGGTTTTATTTCTCTACGTTTGTTGTACTTTTTATTTTTTTTTAAACTTTTGTCATTAGAGTTTCGTCTTAAGAATCTTTGATCATGTTTTAAACGGTTCGTTAGAAATGTAGAAATCGAAGTTTCGGTGTGTAATCCATGAATAATTATTGTTCTCTAGATGAGAGTTGCTTCCGTTTTTTCCCCTCGTTACACTTGATGAGAATCTTAAATATAATCTTAAGACTTACATTAAGTTCGTTCTTATAGGGCCTATCTTATTAACTGGACAAATAAGTTTATTTATTATTCCTTTTTGTTGTCTTGATATTGATTCTTTTTTCATGTTAGAAATATGTTAGTTGTTTTTTTTTTTTTTTTTACCTGGGGCAGATAATATTTTATCATAGTTTGATAACCTCGATTTTTTTTTTTTTTTTTGTTTTTTTTTTTTGTAGGCTTTGAAATCCAGCAACATATTTTACAAATGTTAAAAAAGATGTGGGAAATTGGCGACTTTAAGTTAAAAACCAATGTAAATGTGGCTGTGGGTTTGTTTAGTGCCAGATATCAGAGACTTTTTGCCTTAAAATATTAACAAATAAAGAGCGAGTTTGAATATCACAACTGTCGTCAGTGCTGCTATGGAAAGAAAATAGTTCTCAGCTAATTTATCCGGATCAAGAGTAATTCGTAGTTTATTTAACAGAACCAAATAATACTCAGCTAATGTAACAGCACCAAATAATATTCAGCTAATATAACAGAACCAAATAATTCTTACCTAATGTATCAGAACCAAAATAATACTCTGCTAGTGTAACAGGACCAAAATACTACTCAACTTATGTAACAGGACCAAAATAATACTCAACGAATGTAACAGGACCAAAATAATACTCAGCTAATGTAACAATACCAAAATAATATTCAGCTAATGTAATAGTACCAAAATAATACTCAACTAATGCCACAGGACCAAAATAATGCTCAGCTAATGTAAAAGTACCAAAATAATACTCAGCTAATGTATGAAAATCAAAATAATATTCAGCTAATGTATCAGGACCAATATTATACTCAGCTAATGTATCAGGACCAAAATAATACTCTGTTAATATATCAGGATCTAGAATACTTTGTAGCGTATTTGTACCCAATTAATATAACAAGAACCAAAATAATATGTAGCTCATGTATAAGGAAGGGCGTAAAACCTTGCGGCGGATTTTACGGAGAAAGATTATCAAGATGAATTATAGTTAATTGAGGCACTAGGACTTTGATTAATGTTTTATTAATTTGTTTGTTTTATTCCGAATCGTATTCTTTTCATTTTGCACATCCTCCACGTATCGTTATTCTGTCCTGATCTCTTTACCACTTTAGCATAAAGTCCATTCTTTCTGGCCTTTTTTAAAACTCTAGGTTCCCTGATAAATGCTTCCCTTATTACGACGTAACCTTCGTTTCCCTGTGCGGTTTATAAATTGGATTAATTTAACTTAAGGAACACTTTTTATATCAACTCCACCCTCCAGTTAGACCAAGGCTTTTTTTCAGAACCGGTAAGGGAACATAATGTCAGTCATTTATCATGGGAAGGGAGACAAGTCATAATTGTAAGACACAAGGATGAAAACACACAATTTCAGGAGATTGTTGCCCCTTAAAAGCTAAAACCTTTTTTTTTTTTTTAATTGTTTCTTATTTAATTCTGTTTTTTCCCAAGGCATTGGTTTTTAAAAATGACTCTCACCATAAATTTTAAAGTCTCAGCATGGTTTTTATTCATTTTGCATTTTCCATATATCTATATACATTCACGTAGTCGTAGTCGTAGTCGTAGTCGTAGTAGTAGTAGTAGTAGTAGCAGCAGCAGCAGCAGCAGCAGCAGCAGTAGTAGCAGCAGCAGCAGTAGTAGTAGTAGTAGTAGTAGTAGTAGTAGTAGTAGTAGTAGTAGTAGTAGTAGTAGTAGTAGCAGCAGCAGCAGCAGCAGCAGCAGCAGCAGCAGCAGCAGTAGTAATAGCAGCAGCAGCAAGAGGAGCAGAGGCAGCAGATGGATTTTAAGGTTCCTTATTTTTTAATCGAAAGTCTGAATATCAAAACTCTTCTTAAATTAAAATTTTTGAAACACGTGTTTAGTCGAAATTGAGTGATTTAATCGCTTCAAAATATTTTCTCATGGCAATAAAAAGTAGAAATGAATAAGAGAAACAGAGAGATGAATACTGGTGTACATGTTTAACTTTCTTGTTGCAAAAAAAAAACAAAAAAAAAAACAAACGAAACAAAAAATAAGAGGATAGACGAACAATATGTCGTGTTAGCAGACATTTTTTTCTTGAAAGAGAGGGAAAAAGGAAATATAACAATAGATAAAACAATTGAATGAAAGAAAACAAAATGAAAATCACGGGTTCAGATCAGAAACAGTTGGGGTTTACAC
Organism: Elysia crispata; assembly: GCA_033675545.1. Lineage (NCBI taxonomy): Eukaryota > Metazoa > Mollusca > Gastropoda > Plakobranchidae > Elysia > Elysia crispata. The sequence continues at coordinate 394,856 of JAWDGP010006323.1, read as the reverse complement.
TCCATAAAGTTATTCAACCAATTGACAGTTTGTGGATAGACACACAGAAAGCTTAACTGGAAACTTTCATAAAAACTCATGCAGTTGGCTGTCTTTCGATTTTTTTACCGCCATCGCATCTGTTTTATCAGCGCTGTTCCTCCTTATTGCACAACTTCCGACCTCCCCCGCTTCACCTTCAATTGGTGCATCCAGGACTGACGTCTTTGACAGAGTCCGCTTGGTTTCCTGGATGGTATTCACCCACAGTTGGGTTCTGCGCTTCACGGGGAGTTTCTGCTTGTCAAGCCTCGCCAGTAGATTCGGCGTCAGCGGCCGGTAACGGGTAAACCCGATACCTACCGGGAATTTCATATCCGTAAAAGTCAAGGACGTGGTGCGGCAAATTTTCTTATGGGATCTTCTCGGTGCGAATCGCTCGTCATCTTCTAATGCTTCCCTGTGAGATCCACCAGAGGTTTCGGCGTCTGCATCAGACAGAACAGCGAGATGGGCGGAACCTTGTCTCAGATAGTCCTGGTGTTGCTCTGCGTGGAGTTGGTGCACCAGGCTGTTCCAGTTGTCTAGAGCTGCCCGGGCACGCTCGGTTGCGCTGCTTCGCCTCACCACCGATCTATCCTTCAGCAAATTCCTAGAATGTGTCGAAATGTTTTGCTTCAAGTTAGAAGCTAAGGGCTGGCTGAGTTCACCAGTATGGCAATTGAAGCTGTGAGCTCTCCTAGCATCCTCTCTGCCCCCACCTCCAGCTGGAGTCGCTGCTTTGTCCACAGCATGGTTACCTCCAACAAGTCCACAAACAAGGTGCCGTCTCGCAATAGCTTTCCTGTCTAGCTTTCTGGTGATTGTTTCCTCCGAGTGAATATGAATCCTGCTTGGATTAGAATGCCAAGTTCTTTGCAATAATGGTGATGAAATATCTGCCTGTTGGTAGCCCTGAATCTCTTGATAATCAGGATTCGGGCTTTTCACATCTTCACTGGGTTTTGGAAAAATCCAGCGGCGAGTTTTTAAAGCAGCCGCCACTCCTCCATCGGCTAATTCTAGTGCAGCTTTCTGTCTCCTGTTATGGTTTATGCCTTCTACTTGCTGCTGCCTGTCATTGCCAGGAGAGAACCTCATGCTGTACTGAGGTAGAGCATGCTGACGATTGTGTATCACCTTACCATTATCCGTAAGGAACTGTTGTGGGATAAGGCTTGGGCTGTCTCGAGAAAACCCTGTCCTCCGAGCTATAGACGGGAGGAATTTGCCGCTGTCACTGTGTTTGGCACTGGACAATGTCGACACACTAGACTGACCATTTGTTAACTGGGCTCTAGAGGCAGCACTCATTTGGCCCCACTTGGAAGGAGCTTGATGCTACACGGAGGTGATTCACGAATCCAACCCCTCTTCGGGTGCATTAGCTCGGTCTGAAATATAAAAGGCAAAGAGAAAAAGAAAATCTTATTTGGTTTTTAATCTTCCTTGATGAATGATAGATTATTTGTTTGATTTTTTTTTATAATACAAAAGGCTTATACTCCTACTGAACATTAGACTGTTTGGTCTGGACACGAGAAATGTCCAAAATGTTGTAATGCTTGTCAACATATTTTTATGCATTTATCTATTGTTCTTTATTTGTAATTTTTTTTGTTCATAATACTTAACGAATTCATACTTTGTACTCTCTCGTGTTACACTATTCTATGCAAGGCCGTGTCATAACACACATGGTCTTGCGAGAAAAGGTGTTCAGTTGATGTAAAGGATACAAGGATACTTTTATTGATAAGACTGTTCAATGTTGGTGATGAAGGTTGACGCCGTTATCATGACAACTGATGTAAAGGATACAAGGATACTTTTATTGATAAGACTGTTCAATGTTGGTGATGAAGGTTGACGCCGTTATCATGACAACTGATGTAAAGGATACAAGGATACTTTTATTGATAAGACTGTTCAATGTTGGTGATGAAGGTTGACGCCGTTATCATGACAACTGGATTGACAAAATAGAATATAATCGAATGGACACATCATTCAACCCCAAGACAGATTAATTCGTATCCCACTCTGACCATGAGGTAAACGTTTCAACTTAGGGCCTTGATATACTTGAAATTGAGATTTGACTATTGAATCGCAGACTCCATGGAGTGTTGAAGGACAGTTAACAGACTTAGCTGTATGTAGTAAGAAAACAAAGTGGTCACCTCTAGACTTTAAAACAAAGTACATTGTGGGATTGATGGTCGTTTTCACGTCACAAGTTCCTCTTCTTGTTAGAGTTTGCATGATCTGCAGGCCTCCTTGCACGTTAGTATAATCATATTTCCAAGTCACTAGTTTATGCCCTACAATTTCCCCCGCAACAGTACTGCAGTCCATTGAAAAATTTTCGAGAAGCATTTCGTCAATGCAACTGGGGGTAAATCGCGATAAACCCTTATGAAATCTAAGCTTTTCATAAAAAAGCACGACTTAAGGATTCCAAGAATGTGCATGATGTCTTTTGATCTACCCGTCCTAAGGTCGACAATTCACTGATATCTCATGTCGAGGAGAGACTGAGGGCGACCAGTACAGTACACGAACAATTTATCCTAAGGTCGACAATTCAGTGATATCTCATGTCGAGAAGAGACTGAGGGCGACCAGTACAGTACACGATCTATCCGTCCTAAGGTCGACAATTCAGTGATATCTCATGTCGAGGAGAGACTGAGGGCGACCAGTACAGTACACGATCTATCCGTCCTAAGGTCGACAATTCAGTGATATCTCATGTCGAGAAGAGACTGAGGGCGATCAGTACAGTACACGATCTATCCGTCCTAAAATCGACAATTCAGTGATATCTCATGTCGAGGAGAGACTGAGACCGACCAGTACAGTACACGATCTATCCGTCCTAAGGTCGACATTCTACAATTCAGTGATATCTCATGTCGAGAAGAGACTGAGGGCGACCAGTGCATGATCAAGACTCGTGTAGAATCCATTTACCTCTCTTCACTAATGATAACTCTGGTTTTTTGTTTGTTTTTCATTTTGTTTTCAATAACCAGGAGCTTGGAGAGTAACAGTTTCCACTTTACCCTTTTAAAAGGGCAAGTCATTATAATGTATGTTGCTAATGGTTAGGGCCAGTAAGCCTATCTATAAGATGGATCGAAGGAAAGCTTTTTCACGTTTATTAATAAGGCCAACAATCACGGAAAACCATTTAGGAATGCCACAGACAAAGAATAATAATATGCTTTTCTGGTGCCTATGACGACACAGCTAAATATCGTCCTTTATATGAGGCATCCACAAAGAAGATTACAGAAAGGTCGTTTGTATTTCTTCCTTTTATTGGAAAGAGGCCTATTATTTGTGACTGTGGAACTGGGCGTATAGAAGTCTGAACTGAAACAGAATATGCCATCATTAATTCAAAACCAATTTAGTTGAGGAAAATTATCTATAAAATTATGACGCCAATAGTTCTTTTTTCAGAGGAATTGCAGGTTAAACGAGGAACGCAATTCATACTAAACTACAAAGCAGAATAAAGCAAGCTTCAATATATTCTACAATATACGACTTTATTGTTAGACATTAGCTCTAAAATGGGTTGGTTGAAAGTATTAATCATTTCCATTCAACCGCAGCGCTACATAAAAAAAATCATGATTTTGCACAGAAATAGGTACCAAAACTCTCAAGGAAAATTAATGCTACGATTTTTTTTCTATCAACAACTGGAATGACACTCGTATGAACCAAACATTTTCAATAGTCTAAGGTATCAATTAAAAGTAAAATTCTAAATTGAATATCCTCTGTCAAGTGCGTTGTCATATTTCATGCAACGCAAAAAAAAAAGTTTTATACTATTTTTTTTTTAATTATATCGGTTTTGGTTTAATTAGTCCTAAAAAGTCACCCCATTATCTCAGTGCACGATGAAATTTCAAACCATTAAAAGATATATTATATCCACGTAATTGAATTGATGAATTTCTATCATTACTGTTTCACCGGCTGAGTTTCTACTTGTTATGTTTGTTTGCTGTCGCTTTTTGTCTGTTTTTTGTTTGTTTTGTATTTGTTTCTGTTGTTTTCTTTGTTTTGTTTTTTTGTTTTCTTGCATTTCTATCTGTCCGTCCAACTCTTTATCTGTTTAGATAATTACCTGTCAGTATGTCTGTCCATTTCTCTTTTTGAATGTTCGTCTGTCCATATCTACCGCCTCTCTCTCTCTCTCTCTCTCTCTCTCTCTCTCTCTCTCTCTCTCTCTCTCTCTCTCTCTCTCTCTCTCTCTCTCTCTCTCTCTTTCTCTCTCTCAATCTATCTATCTATCTATCTATCTATCTCCTATATGTCTCTGCAAATATATCTCTGCTTATTTCTCTCTCTCTCTCTCTCTCTCTCTCTCTCTCTCTCTCTCTCTCTCTCTCTCTCTCTCTCTCTCTCTCTCTCTCTTTCTCTCTCTCTCTCTCTCTTTCTTTCTGTTTCTCTGTCTATATATAAATCTATCTATCTATCTCTCTCTCCTATATGTCTCTCCAAATATATCTCTGCTTATTTCTCTCTCTCTCTCTCTCTCTCTCTCTCTCTCTCTCTCTCTCTCTCTCTCTCTCTCTCTCTTTCTTCTCCCTTTTCGCTTCTCTTTTTGCTCTCACTCTTTCTCTTCCTCCCCCCCCCCTTCTTGGTAATGCAGTTCCCTGAAACCATTGCAGTATTCGGCAACGGGATCTCACGCTCGAAAACAAAGGAGTTTTCCATCCTGGGCACCTTGTTTATTTTATTGAACACTTTCGCGTGTCTTTGTATAGCTAAATCCGAAGTGCTCGATCAAAGTCAGAACTGGCTTGGAATATTGTGCAGGGTTTCTGCCTCCCCGTCATTATGTTTGTCCCCCTTTTAACCTAGCTAACATTCTCTCTCTAGCTCTGAATACCTCCTTGGAATACGCCCAACAATGGAAAACACCTTTTTCGCTTCATACCTTTGCAATCCCTGTTTTTGGTGTTTTTTGATTTCCTCACCATCTAGATCTAGTATAGTGCCGGCCTGCCTGTGAAATCGTTGAGTCCGTATCTTCGTTCTTATCTCGCAGGGCAGTCAGTCGCCGCGCTGAGCCCGCTGGCTAATGCTCCACGGTCCACACATCTTAGGTCTCTCATTAAGGCGTCTTTCCCCGTGTTTAGAGCCAATAACATTCGATGAGATTGGGAGATCAAATTCACAGCATTTCTTAGTTTTAGCTCTCTTAATGCAAACTCGCTGGTCCTTTCCTCTCGTTGATTCTCTCTGTCTCTGTCTGTCTGTCTGTCTGTCTGTCTGTCTGTCTGTCTCTTTCTCTCTCTCTCTCTCTCTCTCTCTCTCTCTCTCTCTCTCTCTCTCTCTCTCTCTCTCTCTCTCTCTCTTTCTCGCTCTGTGTCTGCCTGCCTGTCTGTCTCTCTCTCTCTGTCTCTGTCTCTGTCTCTCTCTCTCTATCTATCTATCTATCAATACATTTCTCTTCCCTTCCCCCCCCCTCTCTCTCTCTCTCTGTCTCTCTGTTTTTCTCCCTATCTCTTAATCTCTTTCTCTCGTTTTCTTCCTGCCTCTTCCTTACTTCGTTTCGTAAGTTATTTCTCCATAACATTACTTTTCTCCATAACATTACTTTTCCCCCCCATTCTAGTACAGTGATCGACTGACAAGACCCTGACTATCGTGTTTTGTGCCGTACGCGGTACATTATTTTATCTACATGTCCTTGTTTCCAATCCAGCGCCTCTCTGAGTACAAACTAGTCACAGAATTCAGTTCTGGTTCTACCTGCTCCCAGCTCGGGCAACCGGAGAAAGTCTTTGAGATAATGAAGTGTTCCACACCGGTAAATTTGCATAATGGAGCTTTCTAAAACATTTTGGGTCTTCGTAAGTGGCCTGCTTTGTGGTGTAGAAGTAATCACTTGCGTGCGCGTGTGTGTGTGTGTGTGTGGAAAGCGAAGTGGGTTCTTTTGTCCTTTTCCAAGGAATGTAGAGAGTGAAAGAAGTGGTTTCAAAACTTAATCCTACCTTTGAGACAAGCTTGGGCGCAAACAATGAAACCATATATCCCCCGCGCCTCTCGGAGCTGTGAACATATCGATCTACAGCGAGAAGTTTATGCACAATAAATGTCCTTGAGTTAGACATAAGAAGTTTTCACAGAGCTTCACTACATAAAAAATCCCAAGCAACATAAATCAATTATTCTTTGTTAAAAATGAAAATAGAAAATTATTTTAGGAAATGTGGTTGAACCTTTTTGTATTTTGCAAATACAATGTACAAATTCACACATGAAATATCAATAGGAACTTGCATGAAAACTCATTATAAATCAATTATTTTTGCCATGCGACAGATAAATAGACACATTTAAACCATTAAGCATAACAGTGTAAGAGAAGCTGAAGTTCTTATTACGACTTTGCATCTATGAGTAACATTAGACTCCTTTGCCTCATCTTTTTTTAAATTAGTTACTCTTATCGTTTAGATCTATCATCTTATCATCTCAAAATCAAATGTATAACTAGATTATTACCCTGATATGTAAGAACGAAAAACTATAAACCATATAACAAACAGTTTCAATGCGACATTCACAATCTACTTACTTGCTCTCTTGAAAATGGGATAACTAATAGTGTATTTGGCATTCCACAGATTCACATGTCCCTTTGGTTTAAAAAAAAAAAAAATTGACACGCAATCTGTGTTTTCCTTTGTTGTGTTCACTGCCAGCATGCGGGTAGGCCTCTATACAGCTAGATCCGTCTTCTCTTCCTGGTCTTTGACAATAAGTTTCGCACTAACAGTCTGGCATGCTGTCCTTTCATTGCTAGTGCGACACGGAACTGGCAACTGTTTGGCTTGGTTGAAGGAAACCTTCTACTGTCTCTTATCGAAGTTTCTCTAAAACTGGGCGTCGTGTAGCGAGGCGGAGAGAACCGCTAATTCCAAGGCAATGAAGAGGGGCGCCGGGAGGTGATCGATTGGGGGCTGCTTGTCTAAACATTGCACTGGGGCTGTCTTAAAAACTAAAGGCACCAACCAGCAGGCCGGGCCAGTAACCTATGTCCACTCAGAGGTCGCACCATGCTGTACTGCCCGTGGCTGACCGCTGGCACAACAGAGATCATGCATCGGTAGGTCTAGGTGAGGGCCAGAAATGATTGTCAATTGCCAGGATTGAAGACTGGGATAAAGAAGAGCCGAGCTTAAAACATAGAAAATGAAATTCGCGGGACGGGTGAAAAACAAAGAGTATTAGAAATATGCAATAGAAAAACGGAGTAAAGTACTCACGGAGTATGTTAGTCGCGCAGGAAATTGTCACCATTGGATTGAGACTAATGAAATCATCAGAGTCTGTTAGTCGCGCAGGAAATTGTCACCATTGGATTGAGACTAATGAAATCATCAGAGTCTGTTAGATGCGCAGGAAATTGTCACCATTGGATTGAGACTAATGAAATCATCAGAGTCTGTTAGATGCGCAGGAAATTGTCACCATTGGATTGAGACTAATGAAATCATCAGAGTCTGTTAGATGCGCAGGAAATTCCCACCATTGGATTGAGATTAATGAAATCATCAGAGTCTGTTAGTCGCGCAGGAAATTGCCACCATTGGATTGAGATTAATGAAATCATCAGAGTCTGTTAGTCGCGCAGGAAATTGTCACCATTGGATTGAGATTAATGAAATCATCAGAGTCTGTTAGTCGCGCAGGAAATTGCCACCATTGGATTGAGATTAATGAAATCATCAGAGTCTGTTAGATGCGCAGGAAATTGTCACCATTGGATTGAGATTAATGAAATCATCAGAGTCTGTTAGATGCGCAGGAAATTGTCACCATTGGATTGAGATTAATGAAATCATCAGAGTCTGTTAGATGCGCAGGAAATTGCCACCATTGGATTGAGATTAATGAAATCATCAGAGTCTGTTAGTCGCGCAGGAAATTGTCACCATTGGATTGAGATTAATGAAATCATCAGAGTCTGTTAGATGCGCAGGAAATTGTCACCATTGGATTGAGATTAATGAAATCATCAGAGTCTGTTAGATGCGCAGGAAATTGTCACCATTGGATTGAGATTAATGTAATCATGAGAGCAACTTGCGGTGGGCTTGATGTGGTTCACACAGATCCTTCAAGTTCTTGTCAGAGGGAAGAAGCAACACTTTCAAATCTGGAAAAGAGCATCATTGTTCAGAAGTCTACTGATCGCCTTGTAAACGAGTCAAGTCGCAATCTGGAAAAGAGCATCATTGTTCAGAAGTCTACTGATCGCCTTGTAAACGAGTCAAGTCGCAATGTGGAAAAGAGCATCATTGTTCAGAAGTCTACTGATCGCCTTGTAAACGAGTCAAGTCGCAATCTGGAAAAGAGCATCATTGTTCAGAAGTCTACTGATCGCCTTGTAAACGAGCAAGTCGCAATCTGGAAAAGAGCATCATTGTTCAGAAGTCTACTGATCGCCTTGTAAACGAGTCAAGTCGCAATCTGGAAAAGAGCATCATTGTTCAGAAGTCTACTGATCGCCTTGTAAACGAGTCAAGTCGCAATGTATTTTTTTCTATTATTAATTCACAACCTATTACTTTTCATTACGAAAAAAAGTGCTTTTCCCATTTGAGACATTCTTAAAATATGGGTCTGAATTGTGGTAGTATATTTTTTAAATACCCGAAAATCAACTTTATCGCCTTCTTCTTTTTTTTTTTTTTTAAGATAAAATGACAAAGAAATAAAGTTGGATAAATATATCGAGAGACACACAGAGAGAGAGAGAGAGAGAGAGAGAGAGAGAGAGAGAGAGAGGGGGGGATTGCAAGATTTCTACTATGAGTGTGTTTCTGTGTTTCTGTGTTTCTTGAAGTACAAATAAACTCTCCACAATAAAATAAGGTAGTAAATCAGAAAGATCATTTTAAGGAAGCACTAGCAGTGCGGAAGTCCGGCCATGCAGATAACCATTGCTGCTTGAAAACCGCTGTTTGAATCATGGCCAAAATTGGACGGTGAGACACTAGGTAGTACAACGCTTTCTTTATTACGGGTGCCTGATTTGATTTATGGCTGGGAAAACTTATGATTACCGTCCAAGCAGCTCTTTTCTTGAGCTTCTGAAGCAAGGCTATGTGATGTAGATCTAGATGTGATCTATAATCTAGATATGTACCTTAAAATTTATAATATTACATATATATACATATATATATATATATATATATATATATATATATATATATATATATATATATATATATATATATATATATATATATATATATATATATATATATATATATGCTATATTTCTGGCAGATTTATCTAGATCAGAAGTCTGTAAAGATTATATATTTTAAAAAATTCAATAACTGGTCTATGTTCAGAATTCGATCTAAGTTACGAGTACGTCTTTTACCAAGCTCTAGATAAGACTTATCATCCGTATCTAGATTAAATATTTTGAACAGATTTAAATCTACGACTATGTTGATAGTCCTGGTCCAGAAGTCTTAAGATAAAGCGATGACAACTAGACTTACAACCTTACATTGGTGGTTTTACGATTCCCAATAATCTACATCTAGACATCTAGAGCCACAAACTACTATTTATACCAAGTGACTATCCTAACAACCCCGAGATGATGAAGACGCTTCCATAATCTGATGTATCCTCTTACTCCGATCATAATGTATGGCGAGTACGGCGCAGAACTGACTTGACTTCAATCCTGGTTGACCACTTTATTGGCAATCGTTTACATGGTGCCCCATGCCCTTTTTTTCTCTTTTCACAAAGTGAAAACGAATCTGTGTAT
>JAWDGP010006323.1:160000-380000 GCA_033675545.1 Elysia crispata | reverse complement strand
CTATGATAACAATCTTGAAATGAGGGACAGATCTAATATTGCTATGATAACAATCTTGAAATGAGGGACAGATCTAATATTGCTATGATAACAATCTTGAAATGAGGGACAGATCTAATATTGCTATGATAACAATCTTGAAATGAGGGACAGATCTAATATTGCTATGATAACAATCTTGAAATGAGGGACAGATCTAATATTGCTATGATAACAATCTTGAAATGAGGGACAGATCTAATATTGCTATGATAACAATCTTGAAATGAGGGACAGATCTAATATTGCTATGATAACAATCTTGAAATGAGGGACAGATCTAATATTGCTATGATAACAATCTTGAAATGAGGGACAGATCTAATATTGCTATGATAACAATCTTGAAATGAGGGACAGATCTAATATTGCTATGATAACAATCTTGAAATGAGGGACAGATCTAATATTGCTATGATAACAATCTTGAAATGAGGGACAGATCTAATATTGCTATGATAACAATCTTGAAATGAGGGACAGATCTAATATTGCTATGATAACAATCTTGAAATGAGGGACAGATCTAATATTGCTATGATAACAATCTTGAAATGAGGGACAGATCTAATATTGCTATGATAACAATCTTGAAATGAGGAACAGATCTAATATTGCTATGATAACAATCTTGAAATGAGGGACAGATCTAATATTGCTATGATAACAATCTTGAAATGAGGGACAGATCTAATATTGCTATGATAACAATCTTGAAATGAGGGACAGATCTAATATTGCTATGATAACAATCTTGAAATGAGGGACAGATCTAATATTGCTATGATAACAATCTTGAAATGAGGGACAGATCTAATATTGCTATGATAACAATCTTGAAATGAGGGACAGATCTCAAGCAAAAACGGAAACTAAGTTTGGATGTAGTCTTTAAAGCAGCCCTTTTTTCCCAGTCTGTCTCTCCAGCGAGACCACAATGCGATGTTGACAACTCATTATAGATATAATGTAGTGATCGACCTGACATGGTGAAAAAGCGCTCTCCAATGCTCTCCAATGCTCTCCAATGCTCTCCAATGCTCTCCAATGCAAAGTAAAAACTTGCAACTGCCCAGACAATATTACAGACAAAAAAAAATCAAGGCCCCGAATTTTTAAAAAAAATCATTGGGTTCCCCTGGATTGCTTTAGCATAAAATACATGTAGTTATTCTCGATCTGTTCACAATCTGTAAAATACATGTAGTTATTCTCGATCTGTTCACAATCTGTAAAATACATGTAGTTATTCTCGATCTGTTCACAATCTGTAAAATACATGTAGTTATTCTCGATCTGTTCACAATCTGTAAAATACATGTAGTTATTCTCGATCTGTTCACAATCTGTAAAATACATGTAGTTATTCTCGATCTGTTCACAATCTGTAAAATACATGTAGTTATTCTCGATCTGTTCACAATCTGTAAAATACATGTAGTTATTCTCGATCTGTTCACAATCTGTAAAATACATGTAGTTATTCTTGATCTGTTCACAATCTGTATAACTCAAGAAAGACAAATTAAAAGTGGCAAATGGATTAACTTGAATGTTTTTACGGTTCCTTATTGACAAATAGCGGATGTGGTTAATATCTTCAATATATAAAACAGAGCAATCGCCGCTCCGGAAGAAAGACGATGATGACAGCGGTTCTTGAAATACTGACCAATCAAATCATTAATACTTTCCTTTAGAGAAAAGTGTGTTTTCTATGACACTTTTGTCTTCACTCTAGAATAGGTCAATTTTCATTTATTTTTTATTCTCAGTTTTTCACTCCATTCAAGCAATATAACATTTTTAAATATATTTATATTTACAAAACACCAATTATTTGTTTTTAAAAATGCCATCCGCTTTGAAAATTGTAAACCGCTGAAAAATGTCTTTTAAACAGTATTCCGTTCATCATAACAAATTTTGCAAAAAGTTTTGATGAATTAATTATGATTAAGATATAATAAACTTTGAAGGATATTTTTACCCTAACTCAATAACTTTTCTTTAAGTTGTTCGTACCGCGTGGGACATGGATGTTGTCAGATCAAACTGTAGTAAACCTGTAGTAAACCTGTAGTAAACCTGTAGTAAACCTCGTCACTATAGTATTACATAGAATGGTTTGGGAGGAGACGGCGGAGAAAGACATCGGAGTTGCCTTTTATAACATAGATACTGGTGTGCGCTTAAGCCTCACATATTTTGATGGATAATCATCGAAGACTGGTTAGATGGTGCCAGTAACACTAAATGAAAGGGCTGCTTTTTATTTTCATTTTTTTTTAATGAAGAGTTTTAAAATAAATAGCAACGTCAAAGTGTAAGTTCGTTGAGAATAAAAGTTACGACAATCGATAAGTATATATTTAAGTCTTAATATACAATACACAGAGCTAAGCTTGCATTTAAGAAGATAAAACAAAGTCTTTATATATCTTTTACTCAGACGTGCGTAATTCTTTATAACATTGTTATCAATTAAAGCAAAATAACTTTCATCTCATTGTCACTCGTGAAGAAGGTCTGCTCTTTTGTCAAACAAAAATAATGGTTAACCCTTTCCGTAAATAGAGGTATATCAAGGCACAGTCAGTGGTTTTACACGTTAATTTTTAAAACCTGTTTTACTTGTTTCATGCTTGACATTGCAAACCAAGAAAAGTGTTGCTAATACTAGGTATATCGAGTTCTACGCGTTGCGGACGACAAACTTATCTTCTTGCTACATAAAAGCCGGGGTTAAAAAGTGGCATACGGAGTGCAATTTGTATTCTGATGAAAAAGTAAGGAATAGCTTAAAGTTATGGGCATCAGGTGAATGCTGTGAAAAAATGCAATGAATAATAATAATAATAATAATAATAATAATAATAATAATAATAATAATAATAATAATAATAATAATAATAATAATAATAATAATAATAATATCAACAACAACGACGACAAAAACGACAACAACAACCACATCAACAACAACTACAACAACAACAACAACAACAACAACAACAACAACAACAACAAGAATAACAGCGCATGTTTTTCCCTTCACAAGCCCAAGGTGCTTTACAATCCTATTTTGAATTTAGACAAATCACGCTTTGATCATCAAAATTGATTAAACATAAAAGATCCGTAACAAAAAGATACCTGGGCACCCCTCGCCTACCTATGACCTAAATATTACCAAGATAAAAACGATTCAAGTTAATTAAAATATACAGTAGATAAAACACACAGCTGGTAAAACAGAGTAAAAAGTAAGATCATAAATATTAATTGTTACGATAAAATAGACATTATTATAGCTAAATTTTCAACGCATGATCAAGGAGCGTGAAAATTGCACTGTAAAAACTGGTAGTAAATGATTTATTTACTTGAGGTTTAATTTAAAATTAAGTACTATCATACTGCACGCGAATATGCATCAAAATAAAATGAGAGAGAGAGAGAGAGAGAGAGAGAGAGAGAGAGAGAGAGAGAGAGAGAGAGAGAGAGAGAGAGAGAGAGAGAGAGTTTTCGAATGAAAAAAGAACTTTGGTCCACACGTCAGGGCAGTATATTAAAAGGACCTACGTCCTTCATTATGTGTTTAATGTTTTACAGATTCCTCGAGAATGCTGTTGTATGTATGTATGTATGTATGTATGTATGTATGTATGTATGTATGTATGTATGTATGTATGTATGTATGTATGTATGTATGTGTGTGTATGTATGTATGTATGTATGTATGTATGTATGTATGTATGTATGTATGTATGTATGTATGTATGTATGTATGTATGTATGTATGTATGTATGTATGTATGTATGTATGTATGTATGTATATATGTGTGTGTTTGAGCGAAGCGTCCTTTGCTAGACGTAGAGCGAGATTTCTTTAACTACGGAGGTCATGGAATATCATGAGTTACAAAGACCAGAACGCCAGTTGTCAACACATAGACTGGCAGCCGGTGCAAGTCTTTCAGTTAGGATGAACCAGTTGATCTTTAGGCTCTTGTTTGTCTACGTGAGCTGTATGATTTTTAAATGATTTGATATTGCAGATGTTTTCGTTACTTATAATGTAAAATAAAGGATTGCAATTTAAAAAAAAAAATCTTAAAACTAGAAATAAAAAGCCCTCTCTTGCAGTATCTTTGCTTATATAACATTTGATGCGAGTATTTTTTTCCCAACACGAGATAACAACAAGGTCCATGGATAAATTATTCTCGAAGTGCAAAGTGTAGTTCTTCCCTCTCCGAGTAACATATTTCTATACTCCTGTCACCTCCTCTCGTTACCTTAACGTGAATAGAAATTGGTTTGACACTTGTGCTGTATTTCAGCTCTTTTTTTTTTTTTTTTTTTTTTTTTTTTTTGTGCTTTGTTTATTTTGTTTTTCTCTTATATTTTCATTTTAGCGTTTTTACATCAAACCACACTTTGAAATCATCAGTAGATGAAGAAAGTTTATTGTTTTAAGTTAATATAGAACAACAAGCCTGGTTGTATCCAGCATAGGGTTTGTTGTTTTAAGTTAATATAGAACAACAAGCCTGGTTGTATCCAGCATAGGGTTTGTTGTTTTAAGTTAATATAGAACAACAAGCCTGGTTGTATCCAGCATAGGGTTTGTTGTTTTAAGTTAATATAGAACAACAAGCCTGGTTGTATCCAGCATAGGGTTTGTTGTTTTAAGTTAATATAGAACAACAAGCCTGGTTGTTTTAGCATAGGGTTTGTTGTTTTAAGTTAATATAGAACAACAAGCCTGGTTGTTTTAGCATAGGGTTTGTTGTTTTAAGTTAATATAGAACAACAAGCCTGGTTGTATCCAGCATAGGGTTTGTTGTTTTAAGTTAATATAGAACAACAAGCCTGGTTGTATCCAGCATAGGGTTTGTTGTTTTAAGTTAATATAGAACAACAAGCCTGGTTGTATCCAGCATAGGGTTTGTTGTTTTAAGTTAATATAGAACAACAAGCCTGGTTGTATCCAGCATAGGGTTTGTTGTTTTTTTAAAATGAAGGCTAATAAGATGAGACGGAGATAAATACTACATGATTTGGATCCATTGTGAACAATAGCGGCTCCCGCACCGCGACCTAAGGAACTCTGGTCATAACGGATCTTCATTAGAACAAGTACAAGTCTCATCTATTTAGACCTTATGTTGTCTGGCGGTAGGCGTGATTGGATCGAAAACCCGTGCGATGTTGACGAGAGTTCGTGAAGTTAAGTGAGGTCGATGGTGTCGAACGCAGTAGGAACATCTTACATGGTTAGCAAGGACAGTGTGTAAGACTTCTCAGATTGGTTTTGCCTCAGTAATTATATATATATATATATATATATATATATATATATATAATGCATAAGCCACGTACAAATTCTAAACCACCATGTCTCACACATATGCAAAAAGAGCACAATCAAGCAGTGGTGATAATGCGCTCAAAAAACGTTACACACGTTTGTTGTTGTTGTTGTTAACATGATGATGATGATGATGATGATGGTTGTTGTTGTTGTTGTTGTTGTTATTATCATCATCATCATCACCAATTTTATTAATTGTAAGCACCATGTATCAAGCCCATATAACCGATACGGTACTTGATTTTAGACTATAAAAGACGTTTTCCAGTACTCAATCAGTCTGCTGGAAAAGAAATTTGAGTTTGTGAAATGTAAACATACATGAGGATTATAGATTTCAACAGATTTACATTTTATTGCTGAAAAATATCCCCTTGAGGCCTACCTCAATAGCAACTAAAAACTTGCTAGCATGCAGTTGCTCTTCAATGAACTAATCAAGTATTTAGACCTCACAAAGACAACTTGCGGCCCCTGTCTCTGCTGCAGTTTGAGATACATTAAGCAAATCAGATTCTGACTTAAGTGCCACAGCTCTTATGATTATTTGTTGGGACCAACTGCATTAAAGAAGTCTCTCCTCTTTCAATTAATCCATGGGCAAATTAAAACAGTAAACCAGTCGCATAGACAATACAGCATTATTTTATTTATCAATTAAAAACAAAGAAAAGGCCAGAGGCTTCGGCATTCAGTGCACTTGTACGTCCCCGTCAACAAAGTCAGCAACAAAGTTTCAGTAGAGTCAACAAACAATATCAATCCAGTTGTCCGGCTACAGGCAACTGTGATTCACACAACATGAGGTCATGAAGAAACAGATCACGCTTACAGCATAGCTTTATACAGGTTTTAAAAAATGGTCACGTTCACTCTTAAGCCACAATTCTGCCCAACAAATATACAGAAATAGTTTCAATTTAAGCCTAACAAGGCAGTTTGTATTGGAGTAATAATATGACTTTCAGAAGCTCACAAAATCTTTCATGCACCAACAAAAAGCAGCAACAACATATTAAAAATTAATGAGTTAGCCTGAGTGAACATACTGGCCCAAAGAGAAACAGAGCTATGTACATACACATGACACTGGTGATATTCAGACGACACAAGCTATTATTAAACAGTTTAAAGAAAACAGTACAAATAGCCCCATCCATTTTTCACCAAACAACAATACATGGCTTGCTCAGCAGACAAGACAGTATACACTGCTTCATAAAGACCTAGCACGCCCTGAAAGATCTTAGACCATATAAAATACAGAAATGCAAATACCAGTTGCTTTGGATTCCCTAACTCAATCAGATTCTTCTAACACTTCTAGATATAAACACAATCATATCGCAAAAACAAACAAAAGAGGAAAAAATCCTACCCTCCTCACCTTATTTCACTGTATTGCTGTCATTTGCTTTCTATTAATCATGGATCTTGTATTACTCTGGGTGTTATGATTTCTTCACGTTAAATCAGCTAAATCTAGATGGACCACCCAAGTGTAGAGTGCACCACTGTTTTATATCAAGTTGTGTATGCAACAAGCCAACCATGACAGTGGTTAGTAGTCTGATTACTTCTTTTCAATTATTTATAGTTTCATTCAAGAAGGCTTTTTCTTCTTTGTATGATGCTTGCACAACAGGATATTGTGGAACCATATTCCACTACCCTACATTAAAGCAGAGCAGAGAAATTCGCTATTGATGGTTCATAATGCCTACAGCTTGGAAGTTTCTTGCATTTTATATGTCTCACTGTGGGTGATATAAGCCATACCAGATATAGAACAAAGTGCAAGACCAGCACTTCTTTCCGTCTACATCTTACAAAACTATGGATATGCAAATAACAACCAAGCATTAGTATCAAAGCTCACAACATCTTACATAAATAACTTACATTGCATGAGAAAAAGCGATACAATATAATTACTATTTCAACATCCCCTTATCAAATATGTAACGGTTAGGCCAATACACCAGTGTACTAGAGAGGTGAAAATGCATTACAGAAACCAATTTAAATGCTCTCTTCACATTTCCTTTTAGAAAGGATAAATGTTCAGTCAAAGTATATAAGTAGCTTACAAGACTTTACTATCATCACATTTCCTTTTACGAGACATACATGTAACTGTGAAGCATACGAGTTGTCCATACACACAGCTTATGGGTCATGAGGAGAAGCAATGCAGCATAAAAATATCTCAACATTCCTTTGAAAATGTCATAATTGTTAAGCTCAGCAGTGAATGAGAAACTAAAACAGTTCCACAAAGTTAACCTTGCTAAGACAATTACTGCCGCCCCAATATTGATGGGTCAATTTCTATCCCACAAATTTTAAAAAATATGAACTCCAAAATTTCTTGCTATTAAAAAATTTCTATAAGTAAATCTAGTTTAAGGCAGACATACATGAAGTTTGAAGTTTGCAACTCCCTGTTATGATCCAACTTCTTTACATAAAGAAAAAAAGAAGATGGGAAAATCTCTAGCAGCATCAGCGATTTAAAGTTATGACTTTGCGTATGTTCCTTACTATCATCAGAAGTGCACATATATGTACATTTTATTCATTTTATTATTTACCACTTACTAGATTTTTTCCTGTACATGCAAGTGCCCACTCACCTACGCTCACACCCAATCTGTCTGCATGTGTATGTGTGTCTCTCTCTCTTTCGCACATCACACTTTATAACCTAATAAAATGAGCCCTTACTCTACCGATTCTGAAAAACACTAATTAGCCCAAGAAAATTTCTATTTGGAACAATGGACTCCTCACACTGCAAACCTTGTAGCTAAAATTATATTTACTTCAGTTAATGAGCATTCTTACCTATAACGCAGAGGGGATAAAAATTGGCATTTTGTTCCCTTCTTGTTTGCTTAAAATGCCATTTTAAAAATTTACAAACACAATGAACAAAATCAAAACCTTTCTAAAATTTAAGCAATATCTTTTTCAACAAGTGCTTTTAACTTAACTTTTGAAAAGAAATTTCTTGGTTAAAAAATGTACAAACTTAAATTGCTTGAAGAATACACCTTCTGTATCTCACTAAGATAAAAGAATGAACCTTTTTCAAGTATACAATTCTTCCATCATTTCTGAATGCAGTTGCACAATATTTCTAAAATAAATTTTTTTTTCATAATTTACAATTTTAAGTCAAGATATCAAGATCAAATGATATTGTTCTTTAGGAGGACAATGTTTCAATTTTTTTGTGTGTGTTTATTTTCTTTTTTTGTTTTAATTTTTTTTATGATTGTTTGCTTGTTTGTATCGAAAAGACTAAAAGCTTATATAAAAAGAAAAGGGGAAAAATAAAAGTAAACAGAAGATATGAAGAAGAGTTTTACGAGGGGTAATTTGTTGGTTTATAATTATAAACCTTTATACAGTTACAACCACTAGATCCTGCTGGGTCAAACTAATGGTAAGAATTCACACTAAGAATCTCATATTTTCTACATTTTTTAAATAAAATCGAATCATATTTTATGTCTAATGCTAACATGAAAAAGGTCTGAATATCATGCTAAGAATTAATAATATTGAAAAGCATGAAAAAAAAAAAACAAACGAGAAGCGATTTAGAAATAAGCAATACTGTATACTTCACTTATTAAACCTAATAATTTGACAATTCTAGTGATTCAACACATAGTCCCTAACATTTCTTTTAAGATTGTTGATGATGCATTCTTGGTTTAATGAACATTTTTCTGTCATTTTCCGTAATTTGATATATAGCCCTTTGCTTTAGCTCAGTATAAAATGTACGGGAAAATTAATAGGTATTGGCCCCAAAGCACCTAACACTATTCTTTTAACCTTTGCCCGTGTATGGAAAATGTCAACTGGAAGAGGTTGAGCAAATGTGGCATTTGCTTAGCTTTACACTTAATAAAAGTTCTATAGGCAACAGCAGTGTGATAATGTCAGACATGAAGGTGTATTAGTTTACTTTCACTTATATCTCTGCTTAGCTAACTGGTAGTCAAGGGACAAGCTTTTAGTGAAACATCTGTATAATGCTAACCCAAGGAAATCAAGCTGAAATGGACAGAAATGCTAATGAAAAAGAGAATAGGTGACCGCTGAAAATTGTACTGTAACTAGACTTATAATGAAAGAATGTACAGGTGTAGTGTCTGAATCCCAATCACTATATAACACATGAAATTGAGCAATCAAAAACTAGAAGGAAGATTCCAAGTAAAATCAGCTATGGGGAGTGAGACCAACATGGTAAAAAAGTCAATTTCATCCAAAATGGTTTGATTTTCTCTTATTCTGTATTGATTACTTGTATATCAAATTATAAGGAGTGCAATGAAATAGAACTAATACTGGAATCTTTACTAAAATCATAAATGATCACAAAACCTGGTATTCCTTTAAAAACATAAGTTTTTGACTTTTTTTTTTTTTTTTGTGAAAACAATCATGTACATACTATAAAAGACAAGTGAAAGCTTAAATACCTCTTGAATATTTTGGTTTCTGATTTTCAAGAAATAAGAATAATTCTGAAAATTAATCTATTGGATTGAAAATTTATATCACTGAAAAAGAAAAAAATAAAACCAGAAGACATTACTATGTCCAGGCTTGAATAAACCTGTAACTGCTCATTAAAACTTGAACTCTTGAGGCTTTCAGAACTTGATATTCATTGCCAAAAAAGAAGAAAAAAATCCAATCAGCTTCCACTAAATACCCTCACTGATTACAGCAGCTAAATATAGAAAGATACCCCAAACATGCTAAAAAAAACTGTACACCATATTTTATTGGCACAAGAACATTTTGGCCTGGAGTTTTTAACACATAAGTGTGTAAAATAAAAGAGGTAGAAGTGGTGGTGGTGGTGGCAGTAGCAGTAGTAGTGGTAGTAGTAGTAGTAGTAGCAGCAGCAGCAGCAGCAGCATAGTAGTAGTAGTAGTAGTAGTAGTAGTAGTAGTAGTAGTAGCAGTACTAGTATTAGTAGTAGTACTACTAGTAGTAGTAGCAGTAGTAGTAGTAGTAGCAGCAGCAGCAGCAGCAGTAGCAATAGTAGTAGTAGTAGTAGTAGTAGTAGTAGTAGTAGTAGTAGCAGCAGCAGCAGCAGCAGTAGCAGTAGCCGGTAGTAATAGTAGTAGTAGTAGCAGCAGCAGCAGCAGCAGCAGCAGCAGCAGCAGCAGCAGCAGCAGCAGCAGCAGCAGTAGTAGTAGTAGTAGTAGTAGCAGCAGCAGCAGTAGTAGTAGCAGTATTAGTAGTAGTAATAATAATAAGAACTAGAGTTTTTGGTAGTGCTCACCAGTGGTTGGGATAAGGTTTTGCAAGTGAAAATAACCAAAACATGCAGTAGTAGTAGTAGTAGTAGTAGTAGTAGTAGTAGTAGTAGTAGTAGTAGCAGTAGTAGCAGTAGTAGTAGTAGTAGTAGTAGCAGCAGCAGCAGCAGCAGCAGCAGCAGTAGTAAGAGTAGTAATAGTAGTAGTAGCAGTAGTAGTAGTAGTAGTTATAGTAGTAGTAGTAGTAGCAGTAGCAGTAGCAGTAGCAGTAGTAGTAGTAGTAGTAGTAGTAGTAGTAGTAGTAGTAGTAGTAGTAGCAGCAGCAGCAGTAGTAGTATCAAATTTAGATCTAGAGGAGGCAAACCACTGCTGAGCACTACCTAAAATTCTAGCTCTTATAATTCTTGGCAGTAGTAGTAGTGGTAGTAGAAGTAGTAGTAGTAGTAGTAGTAGTAGTAGTAGTAGTAGTAGTAGTAGTAGCAATAGTAGTAGTAGTAGTAGTAGTAGTAGTAGTAGCAGCAGCAGCAGCAGCAGTAGCAGTAACAGTAACAGTAACAGTAACAGTAGCAGTAGCAGTAGCAGTAGCAGTAGTAGTAGTAGTAGTAGTAGTAGTAGTAGTAGTAGTAGTAGTAGTAGTAGTAGTAGTAGCAGTAGTAGTAGTAGTACTCTAAGGGTAGCAGTTAGTGACCAGTTCTTATGGTAGAAATGATGATGATGTAGAAACAGTCAATACAAAAGATTCAAAAAAATATTTTAAACATGATCAATGGTGAGATTCACTTTAGCCACAGCATTCCACATAACGCACCAATTTCTTTCACAGCACAGAAGGAATAACTTCAGAGTGAATTAGGACAACAGAAATAATAACCATTCAAATATTCAACATTATCACATGTCAAAATTCATACATATCACCTCATTCTGCCTGGCAGACATATTAAAATAAGCAGGAAAGCAATATTTACACAACTGCCTTTTAACAATCTCAATAAATTTGAGCAGCCAGACATAAAATATAAGCACTAAAAGTAGAGTAATATATTTAGATTAATATATAAAGATGTATATATGCATCCTCATTATGTGTAGGCAAGTAGGCTACTGAACAGTTTTGTTCAAAAAAGAAAAGTTAATACAGAGAACAGGTAATACATTTATATATGTATGCTTCAATTCCTGAGTTCTTCAAATGATAAAACAGAAAAATAAAAAAGTAATTCTGATGAATTTTAAGGAAAACTTTGTTCACAGAAATTCACCAACAGAATCAATATAACCACACAACAGGCTGGGATCTCTGCATAGCAAATGATTATGCACAGTAAAGGGTATCTAAGAGAAGGATAATTCCTCATAATCTTTGTGAAAATAATGAAAATAAGTGGGCAGGACCAAAAATTCCATTATAATACAGCTTAGGTCATGTCAAATTGAATGAAAAATATCTTTAAATTTTGAATGGAGGAACTTAGGAATTTGTTTTCAGATATTCTAATAAAGAGAAACAATTTTTTTCTCTTTTGACACTTTTTACAACTCTTTCACAAATGAGCTTGATGAACTTTGGCACCTAATCAACTCATTGAAAGACTCTATGGTGTTCAGACCCAGTTCTTGGAAGTTGTTAATTCTTTTTTCTTTTTGTATTTAAAACAAAACAGAAACGGAAACTCGGTGTAATTTAAAGAGCATTTCACTGAGCTAGCTAGATATGTTTTATTAACCTACCATGATTTCAGTGATAGAGACAAAATTTCTTTAGGAGGAATATGAATACTGTTTGTCAAGAACGTTTAATTATCCATCTGAATTTTTAAGACTTATTAAAACTAAATATGCCATGTCTATGTGATGTTTCCTAGTCCGATGCTAGCGTTATAATTATGCTCATGTTCAAATGAATCCTTCTAGTTGAGAACCTGTCCTTTCAAATAATAAAAATTTTTATTTTCAGTGCACTGAAATCCAGCCTTGACCAATATATAAATGAGAAAATCTTGATGAGGATTTATCTCTGATTCTATCAGAATTCTGTACATTTGAGACATAGCTGTTGATCTTGATTAAGCTTAATAATTATGTTGTTCTATAATTAAATTCAATTCAAATTAATTTTAATCATAGATTTGAATCTTAACCGAGTTCATTAGATCTCTTCACTTGAAAAACATGTGGTCCAGTTTAAAACTTCAGTATAAATTAAGGAGAAAACAGCAAAAAAAAATAAAAATAAATAAAGGCTTTATGCCAGAATAGAACTGATGGAAAGTACAATATGTAGCCAAAGAGTCGAATAACTTGTGGATACATCCGGATATGTGAGGACTGATATCCATTTCATCTTTAGAAATTTTCTTCATGAACCACAGACTTTTAATACTAAATTCATAATTGTGGAACACATTCAGAAAAAAGGGTCCTTTTGATTTGGAATATGACACACTATCCTACAAACATTCAACAAAGGTTTGATAATTTAAAGCAATTTTCACTTCACTAGAAACAACTTAGAATGCTGTGAATTGTATGTTGTAAATGTACCATTATAAATGTCAAATATCAAAACTGCTGAAAAGTAATAAATTTCACCTCATGCCACAAATTTTTCTCAGTGACAGTATGATTAGCATGAAAGAGGTGCTGCAGTAACACAGGAAATATCAATACGGGGTTGAAAACAGAGAAAGAAGGAAGCAGGGGTGCTGCACTCTCAATGCAAAGAATCGTATGATACCATTTTTTTTTGGTCACCATTGATGGTTCCCCTTGATGGTTTTTCAATGGTCAAATATGAAAAAAAAAATTCTCTGGATTGAAATGGGGCAGAGGGGGGGAATTGGAAAAAAAAAACTTGCACATTAACTGAGAATGTAAAATACATAATGAAAGGGCATAAAGTTAATCGATAGAAATATTAATTCAAGATGATTTGAAAAAGCCAAAAGATGCTTGATCTGCTGCTCTGAGCAATAAAATGATACATGATAAAAGCCTTAAATGAACAATATAGTGTTAATTGAGGCATATTATTTCAATTAATAATGCTGCTTATCATCACAAAAAAAGATAACAATGGTTGATAATCATAGATCAAACAGGTTTTTTTCCATATATGTAAAATTGTTCTTTAAAATAAAGACAAATCAAACAGAACAAGATTCCTTCATCTTACTTTGCAAAGACATATATTGAAATTTGGGGGGGGGGGGGGGAAATGTGGCAAGCAGAAAAGAAGATGAGTGAGAGTGAGAGAGAGTGAGTGAGTGAGTGAGTGGGTGGGTGAGTGAGTGTGAGAGAGAGAGAGAGAGAGAGAGAGAGAGAGAGAGAGAGAGGGAGGGAGAGAGAGAGAGAGAGAGAGAGGGAGGGAGGGAGGGAGGGAGGGAGGGAGGGAGAGAGAGAGAGAGAGAGAGAGAGAGAGAGAGAGAGAGAGAGAGAGAGAGAGAGAGAGAGAGAGAGAGAGAGAGAGAGAGAGAGAGAGAGAGAGAGAGAGAGAGAGAGAGAGAGAGAAATTCCATTTACAAAACAAACTAATACAACAATTTAAAAAGGCTTCATATAAAACTGGTATTTATCTGGTATCTTAGTAAACATTTTATGTTGTTTGAAATACAATATGATTTTATTCAAAATTTTCATTTTGTTTCTTTTCCTTTTTTTTTTCCACATTTCATTTGTCTTTGTCAATTCCAAACTGCCACAGCATTATAATTAGTGATTGAAGGTAAATAAGTTTTTTTTTTTTTAAAGAAATTTTTACCTCATAAAGGTTAATTTTTTTCCACTAGATGTTCACTCCTTTCATTTTAAAGTCCTCTATTTTTCATGGGAGTCTTTAGTACTTAAAATCTCAACTACTAAAACTAGCAACAGTTCTATAACAAATAATCACTAAATGACAAACACTTATGCTTTATTAGATGCCCAAAAGATGTGACAAAAAAACGGTCAGGAGAAACGGAGGGTAAGAGGAGAGTACCTTGCATGGGGACAGCAAAGCAATCAGCTTCACTATTTTCACAACAGAATTAACATGCTCTTATTATGATTTTGAAAGCCTTCAAAAAGCCGTACTGAGATGCATCCATAAACTCACACCTTTTGCACAAAGCGTGGGGTTCCACCATAAACCTTTACTTATCACACCGGTTTAGTTTAGTCTATTTACTTATCAACATACGAGAACTCACTGAGAAGCCTCAAGTTACAAAAGTGATTAAAATACAGTGATAATTCACAAATAGCAGTCCATCAACACAATTTATCCACAGGGTATACCAAAAAAAAAAAAAAAAACTAAATCACAGTGCATATTCACTAATTCACTTGGTTAAATTAACTCTCATTACGAATGTACCATTTGCCACATCCTTTATGAACTATGGAAAGTCTCTTAAAAGTCTCAAATAATGAGTGGTGCATTACATGATGCGATTGCTTAACACCCCTATTTGTCTTCCACTGAGACCAAAGAAGCTGCTTACTTAGAAAAAAATAGATTCTCTACTTTAGCTTACAGTTAACTTAAACTTTGATTCACAGCTGCATTGAATTTTGTTTGAGTTATAGTTCTCCAAAACATATTTACAAAATTTAAAAAAAAAATGAAACCCAAATCATAAAAAAAAAAAAAAGAAAAACAATCAAGAGCCATCCTAAACATGAGTTGAGTTTGCTCAATGTATGATTTTTATCTATCTTACTGAATAAACATTTTGAGACCATTGCTTATGATTATGCAATGAGCCATAACAGCATTCTGGAAAAAAGAAGATGATACTTAAAATAAAAGCACTTGAAAACAATCATCTAGAAATAGTACCATAAGGGTTCGCCAATAAAAAGACACACCTCGACAATATTTTTGAGCATTCAATTGTATTTACAAAATATTTGGACAAGAAAAAGCTTGGCTCAGTTATATTTAGCAATGTATCAAATTATTTTCAAGCAAGCAGCACAGTCAGGTCTGAACCGCATGATTAACAAGTGTTCAGCGCAATCTCTTGTCTAAAGCAGCATAGTTTTACATGGCAATAACTATTACCTTTTGTCAATATAACGGTGGAACTATAACTTATTTCTTAAAATATACTCTATAGCAAAGTAGAGCATTACCAGCTAATGCTGGATAAATCAGGTTTTTCTTTGTTTGTTTGTTGTTGTTTTTTTCTTGATCAACAACAGAACTGATGTATAATTAAAAGTATACTTCCCAAAATTTGTCTCATCTACTTTGCACAGCTAAGCAAAGAACAGAGAAGGTAACCTAACACTGAATTATCTCTACCACCTTTATTTTGGTTAATTCAGAAACTCAAATCATTAGAGACTTATCAAATTGCTACAGCACCACTTGTGACCTCTGAAACAGAGGCAGAGATACATGAATAAACTGTTTTGGTGTGCAACTATAGCCAGGGTGTCTGTATTAGACTGGTCTAAAAGCACTGTAACCATCACTAAAAATCTTCTCAATAGATGGGGATGCTGATGATAACACAAATTAGAGTGACCCTAAAGCATGAAGGTATTTAAGACACACAAACTTATGGATTAGCACAATTGAGCAGGCTAAAAACTTCCATAATAAGAAAATATAGTATTGGTGAATACTGCAGTCCTACTCTGTCACAGTCTTTTTGCCTCAATAATTCAGAGGCAGAAACGTGCAATGATGTTTCATAGCTTTTCTGCACATTCTATATTTCCATCAGAGAGAGATGGGAATTGAGTTGATGGTGTAGACATAAGCACAGGTATCCTGGGGTTGAAACTTTATAATCCGCACATTACAAAACCACACAGTTAGGGTAGGAATTCAGATGGGGCCCCATATTAGGACTACATATACTGTACAAAGCCAAATGATGCTACCAAGATTAATACACGAGCTGAGGTCAAACGTGTCATAAAATAATATCCTTGATCATCTTGGGCACATCTATCTGACTTTCTTTGTTGGACTCAAGCTCAACTAGCACTTTGGAATGCTCATCCCCTATTGTCCTCAGGTCAGACAATCGCAAAAGGAACCGGGCAAGTGCGTTGCCTCCTCGGCCACGCTTTGATGTCTCATAAGCATGTAGAAGTTCCACGTATTGACTCTGAATGAGCTCCACCTTCTCTGCTTGTTCCAGGCCTGGTCGTTCTGAGGAGATTATTGTGAAAATTTTAATTGCACACTGTTTATGAGTCATATACATAGAAATTCATTGAAATAGTAATTTGAAAAAAGAGAAAAAGTTAAGTCATAGTAAAACTGTATTGTGCATTATCATACCTTATTGACTGTCGAACAAATCGATGAATAATTGCCGCGCTATTAATTCTTTACAACCCAGCATAATTGTTACTTTGCCATTACCACTTTGAACTGGCAAAAATTTTGTCACATCTAATTTTTCTTTTAACCAGACCCAAATATAAACTGATGTCACAAAAACGAATGTGTATTTAGATATCAAAGATAAACCCATACCTGAAAATATGCAGATGGCAGTAAAAAGTGTGTATTCAGAGTTGTCGGTCTTGAATGCTGCCATGTTGTGGCAGAATTCATAAAGAAGTTCACAGTATTTTCCTTCACCACCATGAGCAGCCTTCTGGTTCTCCACAGTACATGGCTGGTTGTTGCCAAACACAATGGACTTGGTCTTGGGATCATAGCAACGGGCTGAGCGAATGTACATCACCTCCATCACTGATGACTAAAAATACAGGAGGTGTAAATCAGCGATATACAACACTGGGAGCATCGAACCAAGTTCTAAAATACTGCTGGACATTTCTGAACCAGAAAATATCTTTCAAAATAAAACAAGATTTATTATATTGACCCTAAGCAAAAGTCTGCAGTCATGAGTTTAAATTCCAAACAAATAAATCATAATCGATAGTTTTTTTTTTTCCCCTTTTTCTATTACGAATCCTATTTATGTTCTTACAAATGCTAAAGATAGTTTATTCAAATTGTTCCTTGTAGCCTACATAAATGAAGACCTTTTGCATTTTCAAAACCTAAATTTGTTTAAAATTTTACATCTTTTGCAACAGAAAATACTTGAAAACCTTTCTATCCGTATTTGATCTTATATCCAGATGAGATGGTTTTGATAGCCTATGGGGGGGTAAAATAAATCTTCAGACTTTTAATGTGATAGGGTATTTTTTTTTTTTAAATCTCTCAGTTCTGATAAAAATTGTTTTGTTAAAGAAACCAGTACTCTAATTTTTCAAAAACCTTCCCTCTATTGACACAGAGACAATCGATTCATATAAACAAAATATTTACTATTTTAGCTTAATATTTTCAGGAAAGCACAAACATTTTCAGTCCTCTTTAAGGACTAACAGATATGAAATTATAGAGTTTTGGAGTAATTTTTAATATTAAATTATAGTGTGCCCTAAAACCAAGCCTTCCTAAGCTTGTTGTCTAGTGAATTCATTTATCCTTTAAATTCATTTCAAATTTTTCTGTCATAAAAATTCTGAACCATAACAGAACCAAATAAAAATAGCTTCATATAATGGTCTTTAGATGTCTCAGGAATTTAAAATATTTAATCTTGTAAAACCTGTGCTCCTGATAGTCAGACCTAAGTAAAATAATGATGTGCAAAGTTTATTTCAGCAACTCCAAAACAGGCAGCCTTACTCTGAGCAATGTGATCTGATCCTCCTTGCTTAGAGAAAGAAAACCAGGGAGACGCTTTGCATACTCAACTACAAGGCGAGTGACAACCACACACGTCAAGGCCATTGAATTCATCAAATCTTGGGGCTTCACAAACTTTGTCTTGTCCCCATCAAAGTTTTCCTGTCAACAAGAATACAAAAGATAAAGTTTGACTGTCCAGTTGAAGAATCCTACTAATGTAGCAAGAAAAAAAAAGACAAAAAGAAATGACAAAAAAAGTTTAATTTATTGAAGTATCAGTCTTTTATCACTCAAAAAAAAAAGAATGTATGAACATCACATTGGCTCCAAAAATTCATTTTATTGTCATTCTCAATCCATTAAAATTTTGCCTATCGAATTATAACCCGATAACTATACTGATTAAAATCTAGTTGCCAAAAGTCCTGATCGAGAAACATATAGATAAAAGAATCTATTCTCTAAAGTCAAGCTAATTATCTTTTGCCTGGATGGGTGTAACTACAGACCCTATAAACTTCTCTTTTGAATTCTAAGCTTCCTAAATACCAATGACAAACAGCCTTTAGTGGAAAGTATAAAACTACTGACCAGACATTTCTCATAGTCTTCTGGCTTGGCAAACTCATATTTGTCCTGCAAGGCCACTAGTTTCTTGATGGTCTCCGCCTGGTCTGGGTGCATGGCCTGTAGTGGGTCTATTGGAGGCGAGAAATCCATGGCAGGAGAACCGGGGATACCTGCACTGCTTCCTGGAGACGCTGGGCTACGTGCACTACTAGAGTATGATGTTGATGGGGCTCCACCTCGCAAAGACGGTGAGGACAGGCCACCCACAGCAGCTTTACCACTCATACCTGCCGCTGCTTGCTGTTTAGCATCTGTAGAGGATAGCGGCGAAGTAGGTCCCACACTTCTTGGCGGTGAAATAGGGGACAAACCTGCCTCATATCTGAAGAGAAACAATTCAGTGGCCTGAATGCTAGTGCAAAATTATATCTGAGAAAAGAGGAGTTTAATAGAACAAAATACAATGGACTCTGAACAGAATAAGTTGAGATATTTTTTAAGATCTTAAAATCAGTTCTTGCTAATAAATGAATTTTCTTTTTATCATATTATGGGTAAAATGTGATATCATTGTCTTTTATGAACTTAATTGTATTGCCATTTCAATCCCAAGAAAACATCCAGTTTCCTCATTTCAGTAAATCAAACTTCAAAAAGCACAGCCATTATCTTATGGAGGGAAAAAAAATTTAAGAATAGAGATAACAAAACTAAAGAAAGAGATAAGTAGTTAAAAGACTTAAGGGGCCAAGGATCTAGTGCATGAAAACACAGATGATATGCTCAAAAAAATGTGCAAGAGAAAGAGAAAGAGAGAGACAGAGAGAGAGAGAGAGAGAGAGAGAGAGAGAGAGAGAGAGAGAGAGAGAGAGAGAGAGAGAGAGAGAGAGAGAGAGAGAGAGAGAGAGAGAGAGAGAGAGAGAGAGAGAGAGAGAGAGAGAGAGAGAGAGAGAGAGAGAGCCACCTTGAACTGCTTCCACTACTAGACATTTGACCATAGTGACTGTCTGGGCTCTGTACTTCCTTCTTAGGCATAAAACGCTGCTTGGCCTTGCGCCGTGCATCCCGTGCCCTGCATTGGTCATCTGACAGCAGACCTAAAAAGAACAAAATCAACATAAATTTTGATCCATCGAGTGAATGTGTCAAGAAATACACCACATTTTACTCTGAAAGCCATAAGCTAAATGCACCTTCACCGGCTACCAGTGATGTCAATTTGATTTTACAGCATTTTAAAATATGCTTATGAATAGGATGCAATGGTTCCCCATCAATGCTCCTCAGTGGTGCAAAAAATATTTTACGAGTGAGAAAAATTAGTCTTTTAAAACATAAAGCCTAAATACAAATACAACTAGGAACTTCACTGGATAAAGCTATCAACAGTTAAGGGAAAAGTTGAGATGCCATATATAATATATATAGAAAAGAAAGATTTTCCTAGACTACGATTTCACGAATTGAAAACTCACATTCCTCCTTCATGCCAACCTCGCGACACCGGCGAAGACGGCAGGCCTGGCACTTCCTGCGCATCCACATGTCCATCTCGCAGTGACCACCATACTTGCAAACATATGTGGCTGTCTTGGTGATGCTGCGCCGGAAAAAGCCTGGAGAATAGGAGTGCGTTTATCATTTATGATAGAATGAAAAGCTTTACAAATTCTTGCATATATCTCAGATCAAAATCCCTTACACATTACAAGTTGAAGTCTTGATCTATTCATAGTAACAAAGCTGAACTCCTCAATCATACAACTGCAGAGAATGTGGATTTACCTCTCAATCATCAATTGTTGAAAGCCTGACTGCACCTAAAACCCTTAAATGTTCAATGATTTCTAACTATTCTAATTTTCTTTAATACATTGATGACTTTTCCAAAGAATCTATGTTACAGCTGTGGTAGTTTTAGATAGGATGGTATCCCGTCTCGCCAGCCCACAGTCCTGTTGCCAGCTTACCCTTGCAGCCCTCGCAGCTGAGGGCGTTGTAGTGGTAGCCGGAGGCCCGGTCGCCACATATCCGGCACAGCTCCTCCTCTATGCTCTTCCCCTCCACGCCGTTGCCCTTCTTGCGCTTGGCGTCTGATGATCCTCCTCCGTCTGCGCCTCCAGCGCTGGAGTCAAAAGGGTTATGCTGGCTGCTGTGATGATCCAAGTGGTGGTTGATGTGGCCCGAGTTGTGGCTCAGGTGGTTGTGGTTGTTGTAGATGCTGACCTGACCGGCAATGAAGTTCATCCGCTCAGACAGGCGGTCTGGGAGGCGGGCCTGGTACTGACCATTGTCAGGGGGCATGGCATCATCTCCTTCAGCATAGACTGGACACAACAAAACCAGGTAGGTAGGCTTAGCATAATTTATTGGGTAAAATTTAGGAGGGAGTGGATAAGAAGAGAGATGAAATTTTCAGAGGAAGTGGGTTACACAGCGACAGGAAGAAAAAGTAAGGATCAAAATGGAAGGGAAGAGATATGCAGCCAACACAAAGTTAGACATAGGCAAAGAGGGTGAAATAAATAAATGAAAGGGAGGCATATTGCTACTTTAGAAAAGTAGACAATGTTGCCAGCCACCAGCAAAATACATGCATAATTTGCAGAGAGAAAGTTCCACTAAGTTTCGTCAGCGGAATAAAGCGCAGGAACTATGTATTTTAACTCACCTATTTACAATTATCAATGAAAAATAGTTTTGAAGTTGATTTGAATTTATTGACCTCCATTAAGTAAACCTCTCTCGTACGATACAAAGCTAATCAGCTGCAAGCAATGACAATCTGATTTTAATACAAACAAAACACAGAGCAAACAATATCAATTCTAGCTTTTTCAAGACAATGAACAGTTTGAGGATAAAGTCTGTAGAAAGTGGGGGGCTATAGCGCGAGCTTGGTTGTTGTTTTTCTGGTCTAACTACTTAAAAACATAATAATAATAAATGACTAAATGAATAATTGACATAAAAACTGGTTACTGTTATTGTTTACAATTAATTCTTGATGGTAAAAGGCGTTCTTTTTAAAGAGAGCTTCATCCCAGACGACTTATTGAGACTAGAGCAAGGACACCAGATGTAAAAATCTTCTTAATGATCCGCAAGAATCTCGGTTGATAATAATTAAACACCCTTCATAGCAAAAGTATTTTTGAAACGATCACATCCATATGGATCATTCCATTTTAGCAGACTATTAAGAGTCACTTGTAAAGTCACAAACACACATTTTTTTTTTTAAACCCAAGGATCTTTTGTAGCCATTCAGGTGGACTTTGGATACGTCATGAGCCTTCGTTGTATTGAGCAGCCCACCTTGCACTTGCGCAGACCTCCCTCCCAGCCCATTCCCACGTTCCTTTTTTTCCTCTCCATTTTTGCGTGCACGTGCACATAGCCAAGTCTATCTTGACGCATGCGCGCCAGGAGGTAAACCTCGCGGGTGGGGGGGATTAGCCACCTGAGAATACTCTAAGTATATCTACCGGCGAACAAAAATAAGCTAAAACATGATGTACTTCTATACATGATTGTGTGGGTGAGTGTGTGTGTGTGTGTGGGGGGGGTGTATACTGCCGTTGCTCATAATTATTGAGTCGCCATGTCAACAGCTCTTCGTGAAATTTAGGTTAAGCTTCCGTTGTTAGGTAAAAGTGTGCTGCATAGCTAACCGAGAGGAATCTGCTTCAGTTTATGTTTGCCACAAGCAAAGGCATGTCGTTAATGAAGTTTTTCCAGGGCAGAAAATACTCTCCTAGTTGTACGGCTTTACTGTGTGTTCTCCGCCTAAACATGTGCATCGCTTGATGCCAAACTTAAAACAGATGGAGCTTGAAGTGAGAGAGACTGACTTCTATAATTATGATGGCTTTGCTGGGCTCGTCTCGCAGAGTGAAAAAAAAAAGTAATTATGAAAAAAGTGCGATTATCTCTGTTCTAAACAAGGAAAACAATATCATCACTGATCCGCCACATTTTACCTCGGGCAGAGAGTTTTACTCACAGACCTAGACGCTCATTCAGGTGGATTTGACGTGCATTCAGCCCAGACAATCTTTCTGTTTAGGGCCTAGGGACGATAAATTATAAAATGTGTGAAACATAAAGCGCTGCTTAGCTTACTTACTTACTGCCCTTTTTGCCGTGGGCAATTAGGGCAGCAACTGCTTAGCTTACCACGCCCAATATGTTGAACTCTTCATCACAATCCCACAAACACATCCACATACACCCTCGACGCCCCCGCCTACTCTTTTAAAAAATTTTAAAAAGTCATGAAGTCAATTAGATTTGAATCATAAGAAAAAGTTAAGGCGTTAGTCACAATTAACTCTGCGCAAGCCCTAAGCTATCCTTGTACGATGTAGCCACAGCCTTCGCAGTTAGTCGCGTTCATCTATGCGCCATAAACCAATTGGACTTTGAGTAATACAAACAAAACAAAACAAAAAAGCATAGATTAACATTAACGTAAATTCTGCCTCAAGTAATGACGTTAAAAAAACGAAACAGTGCGAAACGAGCCGCTAAGAGCAACGTGCACCGACTAAGATCTCGTCTCCTAAGCCATGTTCCTCTCGTGGCGCATGTCACCCAAGCCCGCCATCGCACTTCGAGTCAGTGGCCGCTTCGCGCATGGCAGAGAGATTTGCTGAGAGCTAGAGCTACAGCTCGACTACACGGAAGCCCAACCACACGCACAGCCTCAGGCATGGCGCTGGCCTTGCCGGAGCGGTTCAGGGGGTCATTACCTGACAGGTCAAGGCGAGAGCAAACAACTGACCGCAACACTGTGTGACGCAGCACTACACAGCGCTCTGGCTATGGCTGACCACAGTGACTGACCACTACTGTAACAGCAGCTAGGCTAGTCACCGAGAAAAGAGAGGGGGAGGGAGGGAGAGAGAGAGAGAGAGAGAGAGAGAGAGAGAGAGAGAGAGAGAGAGAGAGAGAGAGAGAGAGAGAGAGAGAGAGAGAGAGAGAGAGAGAGAGAGAGAGAGAGAGAGAGTAATAAATAAACCCTATATTTCGCTCATGGAGCAGGTGCCCCGTGTAACTGTAAGATATTTGGAAATTTAGGAGACACGAAGTTACTGACAGAACGGTGAACAATTTACGATTGCAGATCTGCGACGTCTTTTCACACAGAAAAAGGTTTGTAACTCTTACGCACGATGTAAATGCAGGTTGGTAGCTTTTTCAATTCTCATAATTCCTATTCTTATTTTGATGCATTCCATATCACATAAACCCTACAGCCGATCTCGTTATATAAAATTTGAAAATTATTGCGATTTCTTTGAATATTTATAGTTCCAACACAAGAAAATCGCGATTCAGCATTGTCGTCATCGCAATTATAATAACGGTGATTGTGCATGTATTAGGAAGAAGAACAACAACAACAGGACAGGAAGAGCTTTACGGCAAGAATTATTGTGAAAAAGTAAGAATGAAATTGGATCCAGAGATGTCAACTATTACGGACGATGCGAGTGACGTAAGATCGTTTTGCTCATTCGCCGATTTTCAAGAATATAATATTCTATGAGAATGTTAAGATTAAAAATACTAGAAAATAACCAAGTGTCGACCAACAAGCTTGAGTGAAGAGAACGGCTACCAGTGGACGGGAACTTCTCTATGGCAAATAAACCCTTCAGGCCGTGAAGTAGCCGAACCGGCAGCCATGTGGTGTGTAATCAAAGCACTATGTATAAACGTTCACGTAACGTCACGATGCACAAAATAATAATATGAAGCTAAATCGTCCACGAGACATGAAAACAACTAGCTGGAAGGCTACGCTGATTGGTCACGTGACATCTTGTTAGCTCCCCACTGGTAAATGAAGATAAAGCAAAGCTACTTCAGTTTAAAATGTCCAAATGTTGTAGTACTATCGAGGCGCGGTTTTCAGGCCGTGCGACTATCAATTATGAATGTAGCAAAAACTGTGATGTCCGTCATAACACAGTGTTTAATGGCGGGGCAAGATGGTCTGGCGTTCCCTGGCCAGGCTTTCCATCCTTTTACATGTGACAATGTTTTATAGGTCGGCTCAATACAGATTCACTACAGAACACCCTTCTAGTGGGATGAGGAAAGGGAGAATGAATGATGAGACAACACGATGAGAATGTATGAAGATTAGAAAGAGACAGAGACACAAGAACAGAAACACAGGCATAGAGGAAAAGAGAGAGACAGAAAGAGGAATACAGCGGGCCGGTAGTAGATGAATCCAAAGAGCTGAAACATTGCGGAAGGAGTTTTAAACATAATTAGAACATCTGCCTGGAGTGCAAATTAGAACGGAAACATTAAAAGCTATTCAAAACGAAGTCGACTCCTTGAAAAAAGAATTTCATGCGACCGTCTTAAAGCAGATGTACATAGCTTTCCAAGAAAAACTGAACGCAATATAAACATACATATATATTCTGAGAGGAACGTAGACTAAATGATAATTTAGAACAATAAAAATGACTCAACAGGAAATCCTTGCATCACGACTTGGACCATATTTAGCTTTGCGATGGTCATAAAATGGAACACGAGATAGAGGAAACATGTAGCTTTGCGATGGTCATAAAATGGAACACGAGATAGAGGAAACATGTAGCTTTGCGATGGTCATAAAATGGAACACGAGATAGAGGAAACATGTAGCTTTGCGATGGTCATAAAATGGAACACGAGATAGAGGAAACATGTAGCTTTGCGATGGTCATAAAATGGAACACGAGATAGAGGAAACATGTAGCTTTGCGATGGTCATAAAATGGAACACGAGATAGAGGAAACATGTAGCTTTGCGATGGTCATAAAATGGAACACGAGATAGAGGAAACATGTAGCTTTGAGAGGAAGGTGGAGAACAGCAAACCTGTGCGGCGGGATCAGGGATTAACTGAGCTTTAAGTGGGTCATACAGGACATAATAATAATAATAATAATAATAATAACCATTTATAAAGCGCCGTATATCACCTTAAATAAAATGCTCTAGGCGCGTACAGATTTTTCACAATAAAAACAGTAGATATATAATTTGACATCAATAAGACCCTAAAACATGAAAGAGGTCACACAAAGGCTTGTTTAAAAAGGAAAGTCTTTAAATGTCGTTTAAAATTGTCGTGTAAAAGATAGTTTTAAATATGCCGGGAGGGCATTCCATTTAATGGAAGAGTAAATTGAAAAAGCCCTATCACCTAGCGTTGAATGAGATCGTGGTACAGCTAGTTTATTATTACCACTTGATCTTAAAACTCTATTAGGCCTATGACATTCTAAAATTTCTTGAATATAAAAAGGAGATATATTTTGAAAAAATTTATGAACAAAGGTCAGTACTTTAAAATCAATTCTTTGCTTAACTGGAAGCCAGTGAAGATCTTTTAAGACAGGTGTAATGTGCTGATGCTTTTTAGCACAGGATACAATCCTGGCTGCCTGATTTTGTACTCTCTGAAGTTTAATTATTGAGTTAAGAGATACTCCAGTAAGCAATGAATTACAGTAGTCTATTCTGCTCATTACTAAAGAGCTGACTAGAAGTTGAGCAGTATCTTTATTAATATAGCTTCTGATCATGCCAATATTCTTAAGATGGTAGTACGATTGCTGACATATGCTATTGATCTGACAAGACATAGTAAAATTTGCGTCTAAATAACATCCCAGATTCTTTACTGAACTTGAAACAGGAACGCTGGAACTTTTTATTTGAACACTATTAAAGTTAAGATCTATAAGAGCTTTGTTCGTCCCAAACACGATCACATCTGTTTTATCACTATTTAACTTAAGTTTGTTAGAGTTCATCCAATCTGCAATTTCAACCACACATTTCTCGATTGACTCCTTTTGGTAAGATGCAGTCTCAAGCGTATTATCAAGTGGTACATAGAGCTGGGTGTCGTCTGCGTAGAGATGATAATTTACTCCATGCCGCTCTGCAATGTCAGCTACAGGTGCTGTGTACATGGTGAAAAGTAGAGGTCCCAGGACAGAACCTTGTGGGACACCATATTTTAGAGGAGATGGAGTTGCTTTGTTATTGTCGATGGATACTGTCTGCGTTCTGTTCTTAAGATAAGCATTAAGCCAATAAAGGGCTTTTCCATCGATGCCAAAACGTGAATGCGCGCGAGCCAATAGTATATCATGGTCGATTGTGTCGAAAGCAGCGCTTAAGTCCAGTAGAATCAACAGAACAGACTTTTTATTATCGATGTAACGGAGGATGTCGTTGGCAACTCTTAGCAAAGCAGACTCAGTGCTGTGATGTTTTTTATAAGCAGATTGAAAGTTAGTATGAAGATTGTTAAACGCGAGGTGTTGTAAGATTCTGCTCGATACGATTTTTTCGATGAGTTTGGAGATTATCGGTATGTTAGAGACTAGTCTATAATTTTTCATCTCCTCCTTATCCAGGGATGCTTTTTTGATTAACGGTGTTACATAGGCCTGCTTCAAGGAAGATGGAAAGTCGTGGTTTGCTAGACTTGAGTTTATGATGTCAGCTAATGAAGGGGCGAGTTCCTTATGAGCCTCTTTGAAAAGCCAGGCAGGAATTTTATCCAGTACGCAACTTTTGTTTGGCATAGCGATTATAAGTTTATCGACTTCTTCCACTAAAGCAGGCCTGAATTCTTGCAGAGTCGATGAAGGATTAGATGGTGGTTCGTTATTTGGCGTTAAAGTTGATTCGCTGTCAAGTTGATTTCTTATATTATCGATCTTGCCGCCAAAGAATGAGCTGAAATTGTTGCACAGCTGTTCAGTGTCATCGTGAGAAGGAAGTACTGGTTTGTAAGATGAGGTTGGTTTATAAAGGCTTTTCACAAGTTTATAAAGTTCATTAGAATTGCCTTTGCACTCAAAAATCCTTTCTTTAAAATATTTCTTCTTACTTTTGACCAGCATGTCGTTCACTTTGTTTTTAGCATAGACATAAATCTGTCTGTGTATCTCAAGTCTAGACTCTCTCCACTTTCTCTCAGCACATCGGCGCTCTTGTTTTAAGGTGCGTAGTTCATCGGTGTACCAGTGGGAGTTCGGGCGGATCGGTACATTTTTAGTTTTAACAGGAGCCAGGAGATCAAGTACGGCTTCTACTGTTTCGTTAAAAATCTCTACTTTTTCATGGACAGTCTCTTTGGATGATACTTTCTCTGTCACGTTAGAGTCTACTATTAATTTTCTTAACGTGTCACTGTTGATTTTCCTTGTTTTTCTGTATGTTACTTTCTTTTTCTCAGCTTTAGGTTTCTGAAGGTTTAAATCAAAATGAATACAGCTGTGGTCAGAAATATCACAGTCGTCAACTTTAAGGCTTGACACAATTTGTTCTTTTTTATGAGTTATGATTAAGTCAAGTATGTGTCCGTTCATATGCGTGCTGTTATTCACAAGTTGAGTGAGATTTACTGACTCTATCAGTTTTGAAAATTCTTCCGCTTTTTTATCATAGAGAGCAACTAGGTCGGTCATGAACTTAGACATTGGGCATTATAATTTACACAGAAGAAATATGTAACATAAACTGAACACAGAACGGAAAAATTAAAAAGTGAAGACTATTAAGGTCCAGCGTGGGCGTTACAGAGGATCAAATTAAAGACATTATAATTATACGAGCTTAAACCGGCATTACTGGTGGATACTTTGAACAGACCCTAATTTAATGTACAACATAGAGATTTAATGTGCGATGACTAGTGTCAATGACATGTGTGCTTGATGCAATACTTGGTTCAGGACAAAAATAAATCGTATTATACTGGTATATGAAACTTTTTAAGACAAGAAACTAATCCGTGAACTAACAAGAGAGAGAGAGAGAGAGAGAGAGAGAGAGAGAGAGAGAGAGAGAGAGAGAGAGAGAGAGAGAGAGAGAGAGAGAGAGAGAGAGAGAGAAAAGGAAAATAAACTAACTAGAATTGGAAAGCGAAGCTAAGATTATAGAAAGGCAAGTGATTTATAGTTCTGTAACTCTAGACAATACTCTGGTAATTCAAAGTTTAGAAATCAAGATTCTTGAGAGTCCTAAAGTAATTTCTATTAAACATTCTTTTGTACAATCGTACTAAACGGTATGGGACAGTGTATTTTCTGTGAGAAAAACCGTACTTCCATGAGAGGTCCTAGATCCTTGGAGAGGAAAAAACAAATACAAATGCGCTGGATTTCTTTTTTTTTTTTTTGGTCCCACCCAAACATAGTACAAGATTTAAGGTTTTCAAAAAGTTCAAGTTTTGCCCTAAACATTATAGTATAACGGGTTTGTGCGTTGCCCTAGCTTTGCTGCAAGGAGTCTGAAACCTAGTGAAGTCATGCTCTATGATTAAGTTTGGGAGAACACCAAGAATAAAACATGAAGAAGGAAAGCAAAAGCAGGCTACTATCACAAAGAAGGGTCCCTTCCAAAGACACACACACACGCCGTCTCTCTCTCTCTCTCTCTCTCTCTCTCTCTCTCTCTCTCTCTCTCTCTCTCTCTCTCTCTCTCTCTCTCTCTCTCTCTCTGTGTCTGTCTGTCTGTCTGTCTGTCTCTGTCTCTCTCTTTCCC
The DNA here is from genome assembly GCA_033675545.1 of Elysia crispata. Taxonomy (NCBI): domain Eukaryota; kingdom Metazoa; phylum Mollusca; class Gastropoda; family Plakobranchidae; genus Elysia; species Elysia crispata. The sequence continues at coordinate 350,474 of JAWDGP010006323.1, read as the reverse complement.
CCATCCTCTCTGGTTGTCAGCTACAGCGTTTCCAGTAGAATGCTGAACTTCTTAGTCACTAGCAAGTGTGGAGTATAACATTTGTAAGCATCCATTTTCTCTTACAAGATTCATTGAAGTGAGCATGCGAATTGCAATTTATTTTATATATTTTTTATATATTGCAGTATATTTCCGCGTTGCAGATCTTTTCGTGCATAAACAAAAATATATGAAGACTGCCTCTGGAAGAGACTGTAAAGTTCCGAAATTCAAATACCTAATTCGAAGTGTTCAACGCGTTTTCTCTCTGCGTGATTACTATGGTGTGTCATGAACACGACATGAAAAGTTAGATAACAAAGGGTAGTGATCATGACCTCGCCACAACAGAAAAACATTAAAACAATGACGTGATCATGGTAAAAAAAAAAAGTGCAATGTGAACGAGATCAGTCTGTCAATCAAGTAAGAAAATCTTACCTGCTGGCAGTGGCATACTTCCGTGGAATTACTAGAGAAGCAGTTTGGAACTGACTTTAACCACCAAGGACAAGTCTTCCACAATCAAACCTAACGAGGTTGTTTATCTCAGTGTTCATTGTGTTGGATAAAGTTACCACTTTCATCAGTTCCGAAAAATGAAACCGAAAAAACGCGAGCAGCGGGTACTTTGTTCCCTCCTTCCAGTAAAAGTGAAAATTGTAGAGGTAGCTAAATGTAGTTGGTGTTGGCTGCGCGCTCTCAGCAAGCACCCAAGCACCCAGTGAGAGGAAAGACTGATCATGGGGAGCCCCTGGCAGGCTGAAACCCAAGTTGGCCTTCAATGAGTTGTCATTACTGTGTCGGCGTAGTATGGCAGCTTTATCACCTGATGCCGGTTCACCGTGACACAGACACAGCTTTGGGGTTTTTCTCTTTCGAATTTTGATCTTTTTTCCATTTTAGTCTGTTTAGACAACCTGTTTCTCTTCTGCTTTGTCTATCAACATGTCAACACAAAGAAAATAATATTCGTTTGTCACGACAAAAAGATAATATTTACGTTTAATCGAATTTATTTTACAAAAAGGCATATATGCGATTCAAACTGATCTACAGAGAGAGTGCGTAGCTATAATTCTGTAGGGAGATAATGAAGGAGGGCAAGAATTTGATCTATAAAGTGCTCTAAGCGGAAAGAATTCAAACTGGGATCATGTAATCACAACTGAGAATGACATAACTGACATCATATTGCGTTCAACTGGAATATTCTAAGAGATTATCCAGACATTTATAGAATTGAGACAGGAGGTCACACGTGACAACAAGCTCACATGCCACAGAAATGAACGTAGCATAGTTTCTTCCTATGGTCTCTTTGTTGTTGTTAAGTAAAAATTACGTTTGTGACACTATGTGTCTGGGCACAAGAAATGGGATCAACATGACACAAAGTGACAAACTCCACAGGGAGGTCAATGTGTTTCTGTTATCATAAGCTGCAAGTCTTGTTTCTAACCTGTGTGTGTGTGTATGTGTGTGAACTGCACTTTCACACTTTGAACTTGCATTATGAATAGAGTCGTGCTGTTACTCGCTCTGAACCTCGGGATGTTAGATTTCGATTGAGCAGACTCCAACATAGGTTAAACGCTGAGATCACCGATGATGGTGGGCTGAGCTTGAGCTTGTAAAAGACTCACTCAATACATTAAACGTCACGTTGTGACAATTTTTGTATCACTTTTGCTATCTTGGGTGAGTGTGTGTGTGTGTGTGTGTGTGTCTCTCTCTCTCTCTCTCTCTCTCTCTCTCTCTCTCTCTCTCTCTCTCTCTCTCTCTCTCTCTCTCTCTCTCTCTCTCTCTCTATCTCTCTAACACACATACACACACACTCCAACCCCCTCCCCCAATCCCTTCCTGTACCTGACAGAAACTTATGCGTAATCGGACAACCAAAATGTGTTTTTCGTGGTTCATTGTCAAGATCAAGGGAACATTTCCGCGAAGTCCTCTCGCTTCCCAAACCCACACTGTATGTACACAAGCCGTCTCGAGCCGCCGTTTCTCAGTAAGCTTAGAGCAGCTAGCCAGGCTCGGTCAAGCAGTTTGTTGCAGCAGACCTGCAAGCTGCTGCAGCAGCGGTGGTGCACCGTGGTCCAGACCTCACGTGAACTGGTCGCCCGTCGCCCGGGCCGCTTCTTCCGGGTTCTTGTTCTGCTCAGTTCGATCCCTGTCTCAGTAGGAGCCGCCGGGCTACACCCAGTGTTTTAACTGTTCAGTGACATTTTAGGCCTGTCGCCGAGCTTCCTCTTTGGATCGGGCTTCTCTGAATAGACGCATCATAAAATCATAACTCACTCGCCCGAACATTAAAAGTTTTGGGAGTTTTTGTTCTGCTTTTATTTTTTTACATCCTACAATGTTTCCCCATTTTTATCTCATTCTGAGCTTTCAGCTTTATCCCAAACTTTCTGCTGAATAGACCAATCATAAAACCATTAGCTAATCCGTTTACTCCAACGGACCGATTCTTGTAGCCTTCCATTGCTTCGAGAGAGGAAAACACGATAATATTATGGCTACACGAGTCAATCTTAACCAAATTTAAAGTTTACCCGTTTTTAACTGTCTTTTCCCTTTGCTAAAAGCTTTATGATGTTTATTTTCAAAGATGGAATTTTTACTTTCAAACCTAGAGGCCAATTTTTTTTTTTTTTTTTTTAATTTAGATATAATATCGATTCCATAGCTACATAAGTCATACTGAAATTGACAATAGGCGTGTTCCTACACCTTAATTCTTCATGAGTATTGTTTTATTTATTTATTTTAAATTGTTATAGTACGGTGAAGAAAACTTCCTCGGGAAATAGCGAGTACGCAATGTGATTATCAGAGAGCAAGAAAAATACTGCCACAGTAGGGCTGGCTGTCATTCGAATCGTTGCATGTCGGTGATCGTCAAGGTGTAGCGGTTTCACCAGTAGGACTTAGGACGATTGGGATAATTTGAGGAGATATTGAATAATATTAATAAATATCAGCCAGTTCATGAATATTCAGGAACGGAAGTGCTTTGGTGAATGGTGTGAGAACTGATGATATAAGAAAAATAAAAGTACTCTGTATGTAGGGCAGCCGTTCATGAAATACTTCATTTCAAGATGCTACTGCTAGAGACAACACACACTTTCACTAACAAAAGCAACCACAAAATTACATGTCATTCACATTCTTCGCGCGACCAATTCAAGGGTATAATATATTTTTTTAAATACCGTAGGCCTAAGGTGATCGGGGGACGCAATATGCGGAACCTACGAAAAGAGCGAGATAAAATAGTACTTTCATACTTGTGACTTTCACGAGTGTACATCAAAATCATGAGAACAATAAGTTACATAAGGACACAGTCAGGACCAGACACAAATATAAATCCTTACACCCAATAAAGAGATAGGAAAGCAACGCCCGAGGACTTCACTTGAACGGAGCAACCAAATCGGCTCTGCATGGTTCTACTCTACTCTTTACGCTGTTGTTCCTGAACCGGGGACTGTACTGATAACTCTGACATCCGTGGGCATGAAGTAATCACTACCCATACCCTTTGATGCTTGTACAAGATTTCTAGCGAAACTTCCTCAGATCAAATTTCCCAGAAATCAGCAGTTCTGGGGAAACAGGAATGCTCTTCCCGAAAATTTCTCCTTCCCAAAACCCAAAAAGTCCAAACTTATTTGAACTGGGATTGGACTTACAGTGAAGGGGGAAAAGAATAATAAGAAAAAAACAACAAAACTAAACAAAAAACAACAAAACTAAACAAAAAACAACATTATATTGACCCTGCCCTGAAATGATTTACGATTTTGGGTGTTTCCCTCCCGTTTAGATCGACAAGGATCTAATATACATGTATATCTTAAATTTCATTATCACCTGAAATAATTTTCAAGTGAAAGAAAACTCACTGCGTATAATTATGAAATGAGCTCGGCAATCCTCGGCATCAGTTGTAGACGGTCTAGTCCGGTGAATGAACACTTCTAAAGACTCGACGTCCGTGAATCAGTCCCACGGGGCAGCGTTACATTTAGTACATTCCAATACTAGGTCTAGATCCAACTCTACACTCAGAAGCTATACCTAGATCTAGTGCTTTTGATTACACATCTTCTGTGAAATTCACACGCACACACACACAAAAAAAAAAAAACATATCTAACATAGATCTAGATCTAGTAAATTGAAAAAAAAAAATAACTAAGGTTTTCGGCATTCAATACGTCTTGATATTGCTAAGATCCTATAGTGGTCTGGCGTTGGAATGGCGTCAATTCCTTAGTATCTCAGCCACAGGTATATTGAAGAAGCTGAAAGACAAGCAGCCGTAGATCTAGACGTGTTGTGCGTGTAGACCAGAACTAGACATGCATAGTATAGTAGCGCACACTGCCTCAGCGACCACGTCCGCGAGAACTTCGCGCTTGTGACCAACTAACCAGCGCCAACATTGACCGGTCAAGCGGGCAGTGCCCCTCCCTCCTGCCCACTGGCCTCACCTTTTCCCTCAACGCTAGCTTGTTTTTGTTAAAGGCAAGGAATAAAAAAAAAATGCAGGAGAAGCTTGAGCATAAACTCGTATATGGAGCATGGTCGAAACAAGAAGCCTCATAAAAGTATAGGACGCAAGAAATATACATCACAGGTTTGACTACTATTACGAGGTAGGCTGAAAGGGAACTAACCTGTATGTAATATCTTTCCATGTAAAGCGCAACCTTTTGCTCCACCAACCTGACGCTGGCTGGTGGAGGAGTGCCGGAGAGGCCAGTCGATAAAGCGCTGGGTTAGCAATGTAAAGATTCCACGATCTTCATTTCACTGCGTGTACTGTACTCTACTGTATAAAGTAGGGTTTGGATCACACAAGATCAACTTTTAGTTGCCTTGACTCCCCATTAAGATATTATGATAAGCTGAATGGACTTTCAAATTCAAAAAAGAAAAAAAATAATAAAAAAAAGCATGCAGAACCTGCCCAAAAGGATAAACATTCAGTATCTAATTTTGCTTTAACCCTTCATAAGGTAAATGCAGCTTAGATATTTCACAAAATAAACAAGGCATTATTAAGTATAGAACTTAAATGTTTGCATGCGACCTCCACGTTGTCAGGGAAAAATCGCGCTTCTATGATCATCAGTCCCAGGGTTTCATTGTGTCGAATTCACAATACGCGAATCCTGGTCAAGGCGACGGAACCGATGTCTGAAAAATCAGGGTGACCTTGACTTGCGCCGATTTATGTCACGCGGACAAGCTGGCGCACATCCCACGGATAATAAGAGTGGTGATAAAGCTTGGACCCAACCTCCCATCCTTCTCCTCAGCCAAAACTAGTGCTGGTTTAATCTGCCACTTTCTAGGCCTGGAGCCGTCCACTATGGTCAAGTGAGCTGACACCAGGCGGTGCTGGGACGCTATTCTTGCTCCATCCAACATAGATTCAATTCACATGACTCAGTTAAAACTTTAGAACGATTTTCCACGTTTCCTCTCTTCAAAGTGAGGCTTTGCAGGCTCTGAGGTGGTATATAAACTAAGTGCAATGAGTGAAGATTCGATGGGCCTTGAGGGATGAAAATACATGTATAATTATTGGAACCTTTTAGCTGACTGTCCTGACACCATGTCGGCCTTGGGCAAGCGCCAAACAGTTGACAGTCATGACAGATAGACGATGGAATAGAGTTAGCTTCTTCCTCTATGCTGGCTAAGTAATAAGAATTTGTTAAAATAAATAAGACTTGAGAGGTGTGACTATCGCACCAAAATTTATCACTGGAACTGAGACAAGATCAGTATAATTAACACAATAAACTGGCATTTTCTCCATCAAATCATTTCTCGGCAAAACAATATTTATTAAATTGTTTTGTCTATTTCTAAGCGACTACCAGGCCAAGTGATCCGACGAGTCCAATGGAAAGGAAATGTTCCAACAAATTTAGATCTTGCGGTACACCTCTAATCACTCTCAATTCTGTTGCGCCCACCCATTTGTGTATAAAGTAAATGAAAATGTTTCTTTCTACTAAAGCAGCTCCTCTTGATTTTCTATGAACAAACAATCATTAAACACAGTGCTATACTTCAAATTCCACGATCAGCTCAATGACATATCCTCGCCTTTCTGATAATTTGGTCCAATTGGTAGATGTCAAGATGCCTGCTCTGATCTCTGGTGCTCAGCACTGACAGAGTGGCTAGAAAATAACTTGTTTATCTTATAGCTAGCAGCCACAACAGTAGTGTCATTCAGAACTTGATTGTCTACTCGACATTCAATGACACGACATGCAATTGTTATCACTCCAAATTATTAGAGAAAATTAAAAAAAAAATACCGATACCATACCTATGGATGTGCTATTGTGTGTGTGTGTGAGAGAGAGAGAAAGAAATAGAGAGAGAGAGAGAGAGAGAGAGAGAGAGAGAGAGAGAGAGAGAGAGAGAGAGTTGATGCAGTTAAATGAATTGTTTTAAAGACCATTACTGTACAGATATTCTTCAAAATAGTTGCACATTCACATACTACGTACCACGGCCTACAATTTTGTTGTTTGTTTCTAAAAAAGATACAGGATGCATACACATCTAAATGGATGTTACAAAGCTATAGAATGTCCCCCCCTCCATACATCTACATAGGAAGGCTCGGTGAAGCATATCTAGCAACCTTCACCTTGACTAGTCTTATAACACACAATGATCCTTAGATCTAGCTTCGTCTGTCTCAGCCTCTAAAGTGGTTTGACTGCTTTATTTATTTCTATATTCAACACACAATGATGACATTCCCTCCCATCACTTCATCTCCCTCACAGTCGAGCAGTCTAGCGATGTGGCCAGCTCGGCAGGCACACACATAAAACTGATAGCTTTTGTTGGTGGCCGCACCGTGACCCTTGCGTGACCCCCTCAACTCGGGACCTTGCCAAGTGCACCAGGCAGCTTTAGCGCCACGCTGCGAATAGGCTATCTCCACCACATGCGTCCCTCCTCCACACACCAACCCTTCCCTCGCTATTCTTCCCTGCACACCGCCTCGAGTCCGCGACCTCGCTAACTGTTGTATACAATCCCCGGAACAGCGCCACCTCAATATTGACTTGATGGTAAAGCAGCTCCAACTCGGTCTGAGTGGAGGTTGTATGCAACTTAATATATATGCTGTCTTAATATTATTTAATCAGCACTTCGTTGTTAAGCACCTCCATGAACATTTTCATGATCAAAACTACTATCGTGTGCATATTTATGCTTGTTATGGAAAATATAATTATTAACCCCATTCGATTTAATAATTTTTCAAAAAAAGTAGTTAATTGCAACACAGACACCAAGGTTAACTTGCAGACAGATTTCACACTGAATTTTCAAACTGGGCGGATAAAACACCCAGCGACAATAGAATCATGTGATCTACACCTACCGATTTTTGTGGGTAACCTCTATTTGAAGAGGGCACAGGTTGTAAAATTATCCAGTTTGAGTCTTCTAATCAAATAAAGTTTGATCGAGGAAATCATTAATATTGATTTCATGGTTAATTTTTTCCAAAGCATATTTCGATCCAATCAGCGGCTCAAAAATCATTAATATATTGTATAAGCTCAAAATTATTTTTCCCCGATAAAGCATGAAGGGGGGAAAAAATCGACGCTCTTCTTTGGTGTAACTTCAATGCGCCATTCTAGCCTGAAGTTCTTTTTCGTTGCATTCGATATGAATCAAATCTCTAGCATTAGTATCCGTACTTCGGGTTTTTTCCATCCTCAGTCATAAGCACTACACATAGAATGCTCCATGTATAACCATGCTAAACTTCCTGTGTCTTCATATAGAGCTCGAGAACTTGAATACGAAGTCCATTCCTAGACACTTGTGAAAACAGTGCATGCAGTGCTACTTCTGACACATCCGTTATTTTCTTCTGATTATTGAGTCTGAGTCTGAGTCTACTTTTGAGATTGAGTGGCAAGCGCGACATGTTTGAAGCAGAATCACAAAGAAATGGTTTTAAGACAGTAATGATGTAATAAACTATAAGTCAAATGTAATTAAAACAAAATACTATGTAGAGATTGAAAAGGACTCAGTCCCTTCTCACTCTTTCATCATTTCCCTCATTTTCTGCAAGGTTAAGGGTAACATTTTTTTAATTGAGTTCCTGTTTAGGACTAGGCTAAGAGAAAACTTTGATGACGATGTTATGGAGAAAATATTCCTTGACCTCTTTTTGCAGTCTGCCGCTTCTTTGGATCCCTGGGCTAATCTCTTTGCATATATTTTATCTGCTTATTGGCTTTTGTGCATTCAAAGAATATCCATCGGACGAAAGGCTAATAAAATTGTCGCTTTTGGGCCGGCCATAATGAGCTAGAGGCAGAGGACAGGATAGGTCAGAAATTTCAAAACCAAACAGTCGGTACATTCTATGAAGTGTTGTGCTATTTGGTGCTGTTCTGAGGTCATTAAGAAAGCTAGCCATCGCGCATTCTGTGGCGTGTTGACAGTAAGTTGGTCTGATAATAGCTAGGCAGATGTCAATAACCATGATCACTGATGCTTTCTCTAGGCGATGTGTCCTGTTGCACATTTCTTGCGGCGTTCGTCTTGATCGTGGATTAGTCGTGATATTCAGAATATAAAAACCTAATGTGCAAGTTTTATATCATCATATTCCAAGAATGATTCTGATTAACAAAAAGGGTCTTTCTAAAATTACTTTAAAAAAAGAAGAAAGAAAGAAAAATTGAAAAAACCATTCGATTGCGATGAAGCGAAAACCATCCGATTTTGGTTTCCTTTCGATCACTAAAGAATGAATCAATACCTGCTAGAGACTGCACTGGTTTTTGAACTCAACATGTTAACATGCTGAATGTTTTTCTCAACCTCTCATTTACCTTGATTTTCTGACACATTTTCATGGATACAGAATTTTTATATACACAAGCTAGAGTGTATAATTTTGTTAGAGTGTAGGTATAGTTCGCATATAACTTTGTTAGAGTGTAGGTATATTTCGCAAATTAGATTTAGGTTTACATTCCTACATCCATCGCAGACTAAGCACAGAAGTAAATAAATTTTTGTTGGATAGATTTACATCGAGATCTTGTGGACGATGTATGCGATTTTTGTCTTTTCGCTGAAAATAGCGCCCTGACCCGACCAGTACTTCGCGTGAGAAGACCATGATCTCCTTCCCCCAGCAGGGCCAGAGAGCCCTGGATTTCCTCCCTTTTCGTCTTCCTGTCCGAGGGTGACAGATTACTGAGCCAGGTTTGTTTGTTTTTTTTTAGGTGAACTTTCCATGACCTCGGCTGAACTGGGGGTTAATGGCGCGCGGCAGTAAGAGACATAGTCGGGAAAGGGCCGATGGGGCCTGGTAGGTCGCAATTAACTTACTATGTCCAAGGTACGTCTTCAAGCAGAGGCCAATGCATCCCTTTGATTGCAGGTGTAGACCTAATCCACCAGCTACTTTGTCCCATGCCCAATCCTCCCCCTTTTGCCCCAACATTGTAAAACCTGGCTGCATCCCTTCTCAATATGAAAGTCATAACTTTTCCTTGCTCATTGTGCAATCAACGTGCAATTGTTCTTTAAAACTATTGAAGAAACGTAAAGCAAAAATGATTTTTATTTTCCATATAAAAAAACATCGTATGCAGTACTATCACACTGATCGTGAAGCGATTGATTGTTTTATTGGTTTTTGTTCATTTTTTTGTTCATTGTTTTTTTTTTTATTATTATTTTCTTTTATTTTTTCTTTCCTCCAGCTAATTGTGCCGTTAATTGCAAGATGTACACACTGATGAAGTCCTTCTGAATCTCTATATTGAAAAAACTAATAATTCTAAACATGACACACCAATTCTCCGACACATGATTAATACCCTACACGATTTTTTTTCCTTACATCTTAGAATGATCGCTGACTGTAGTCTTTGTATTCCTTAACCCCGTCATTCAGGGAAAACGAAAAAAAAGTCCCACCACAAGTTTCAGATTCTCTTTTCCTAATGTCTTCTCCATGAAACAAAATTATACTGCCGTGTAATACTCAATGATAGTCAAAAGTATCAGAACTTCTTTTAGATTCCATGCAATTTAATCTTTCTCAAAACTAAAAAAAAAAAAAAAAATCAATCATACAAACACATGCGCGGACACAATAACTACACAAGAATTATCAAAGACGGAAAAGGTGCCAGTGTAATTAAATGCAATAAATTACCTCGCCCATGACCTTGTCGACAAGTACAATACTGCTGACACATTTATTGCCATATTAAACCCATACCAGACGTTCCAAACAGGATTGTATTGCCTGGTGTGCAAATGTTGGGAAAGAAAAACAATAAGACAAGGTGATTAAACATAGTGCACAGTCATTAAGTCGTTCAGTAATGAGGGCGCAAATGTTTTGGACTTTCGGAAATTATAAAAATGACCAATCACCAGCATAGTACAAAAGCAGTTGGCGTGGGCTCTACTCTGACTATCTTGCGTTGGACTTACATGTATGAGGCTTCTGCCGCTGTAGCGAACTAATGCCACTATTGCCGCTATAGGAGGTCTTGGGCACCGGCCGCGACTGCAGTACGTCGTGTTCCCACTCCCCGGGCCACATGATGGAGGGCCGGGCCAGAGGATGACATGCCCAGCCCGACTGATGAACGCCTACATACGGCGCGGCCACGGTTCTGGTCGGCACAGGTCCTCAAGCGGCACAGGTCCTTAAGCTGCACAGGTCCTCAAGCGGCACAGGTCCTTAAGCTGCACAGGTCCTCAAGCGGCACAGGTCCTCAAGCGGCACAGGTCCTCAAGCTGCAACAATATCGGCGACGGCGAGAACAACCTCGACTTAACCAAGTGGAGAGGGCTGTAGCATAGGAGCAGCACAAGTGTCTAGTTCATTTCTGTGAAGACACTCTCTGGGTTGATGTGAGAGTTCTGCCAGCAAGATGAAGATGAAAACACTACAAGAAAGGAAATTCTTTAAACAGTCAATAAAGCTGATTCTCCGGTAAGATGGCGCCACAATGTACCACGGAACTCGGAAAACACAATGCAACCTGAATAAGGGTAAAACATATCCTAAAATATAAACAATACGATTTTTCCACGACGACTAAAGAATTGAATTTTGACAAACCCGAAGATTTTCGCTGTTGATGCACTGAGATTCAACAATTATTCTAACAATGAAACAACGCTGTTGATGCACTGAGATTCAACAATTATTCTAACAATGAAACAACGCTGTTGATGCACTGAGTTTAACAATTATTCTAACAATGAAACAACGCTGTTGATGCACTGAGATTAAACAATTATTCTAACAATGAAACAACGCTGTTGATGCACTGAGATTCAACAATTATTCTAACAATGAAACAACGCTGTTGATGCACTGAGATTCAACAATTATTCTAACAATGAAACAACGCTGTTGATGCACTGAGATTCAACAATTATTCTAACAATGAAACAATGTTGCGCAGTCTTCGGTGTTTGTTAAAATGAAGTCCAAAATAACAGTTTGTTTGGGTTAACTTTGACAGTTCGGTCACATCTAGGAAATCACTGGCAATACGATCACTTCAGAAGTCGTGCAACCTGGTTAGAACTTTTGTTTAAAAGATTCCATTTTCCTCGCCGCAAGTATCGAACCTTGTGACTGGGAGTTGGTTTAAAAAAAAGTGCTCGTCTTAAATGGTAGGTCAAGAAAGATTTGTCACCAGCTTGACGAGCTCTATCTTTTTTATTTCTTTATAATAAAAGGTTAAACAGGCCCATTTTCGTTAACCTATGACAACTACAAAGGACACCAAAGAAAACAACCATTGTCGTAAATGTAACAGTCCAATGAGGATGAATGTGACGACTTATATATCAATCAAATCATAGGTAAAGACTGTTCTCCACTTAACAATAATTCGATTTCTAATGGCATTGATCGGCTTGCCCAGTCAATAGACCTATCGAGCCACAGGTGGGGCACACAAATGAGTTCAATTGAGATGGAGAGAGGGAGCAGAGACAGGGAGAAAAGAGTGGGGAAGCCGAGGGAGAGAAAGAGGGGGAGGGGGTGAATAATTGATCGAGATTAGAGAGAGAGAGAGAGAGAGAGAGGGGGGGGGGAGAAGTGTGTGAGAGTGTGTGTGTGTGTGTGGGGGGGGGGCGGCGGCGGGGGTAAATCAAGAGAAGAACCAATCGTGAGGCAGAGGAGAAAGAGACCTACGATCTTTCAATATTTTCGACCTTGATAGGAAATTGGTTTGCCAATTTTGCTATCAAACACCGTCCGCAGCAACCTCCTCTGGGTGTGTGAACTAAGCATCTTCCATCGCTTGATGCGCGCATGTGGCTGGGTGGGAAGTGTCTGCTCACTCCAAATCGCACGACTACAAGATCTAAGTTCTAACGGCGGCTGAGAACTGTGATGCTTCCAAGGTACCCTAACTATCACAGCCTCTGTATAGTTGCTGAGACTGAATCTAGGAAAAAACGTCAGACTGATCATTCAGATAGCAAACAACATAATTACAACAAGCCGCACCTAAACCAAAGTAGTTAGTCTACATGTAAGCTGATTGTCAGGATGATCATTCAGATAGCAAACAACATAATTACAACAAGCCGCACCTAAACCAAAGTAGTTAGTCTACATGTAAGCTGATTGTCAGGATGATCATTCAGATAGCAAACAACATAATTACAACAAGCCGCACCTAAACCAAAGTAGTTATTCTACATGTAAGCTGATTGTCAGCATGATGGGCCACCCTGATACGCTTGAATGGGGGAAATACGTTAGGTGGCAGGTAAATCTTTTTAAGTAGGTGTGAAGGAAAAATGATAAAAGGGTTGTTTCTTCAACTTACTCTTCAAATTTTTACCTTTTCTAATATGTCGTGTTTCTCCTCCAGAATCCGTTGCAACTATTGGTCTTGAGCAATCTAAGAATCCCAATATTAATGTTTATTAAAATTCATCTTAATTTTTTTCTTTAATAAGTCTCAAACACACCTTTCCTAACCCAACAAAATTATGAAAAGAAGAGCCAAACAAAACACAAAACAAATGAATAAAATACATAACAAAAGGAGCAGAACAAAACAGCAATCGACGCTTGAGGAACTGTTTGCGTTTGAACTGACCATAAAGACTCGCAACACTGCGATCAGAGCAAAATGTAAGATTGTTGTTGCTGATGCCTCACCAGATAAGAGTGCGAAGTCTAAGCGATAGTGTGTCATGAGGCAATCAAAGGTATAATAACAATTGTTACAAGGGTTAGACAGAGTTTCGTGGCCTGAGTCACTGATGGCGGGATAGAAATCCAATGGCCAACGACTGCCAGAATATCACACGCCCTGATCACGGGTGCAGGTTGGGTGGTCCCAGATAACATTGTCCATAACTCACCAGGCAAAGAAAGTGAATTGTATCCAATACTGAGACACGCAAACTATCTATAGCGCCCGTGAGATTTATGCACCATTCAGTTTCACGTTCTGATCAAAATTAAGGAAAATTCACTAACACAACCGTACCCGGTACCGAGAGAGGGGGGAGAGTCCGTCCTTCAACATAATCGACTGAAAGATCTGAAGACTTGATTGCTCAATTGTGACTTGCACGTTTCAAACTTTGTTCCGCACGAGAGACAACCTGCTCCCTCTATTCATTTAGTAAAAATCTAGTAAAAAGATTTACACACACACACACTACTACTGCTGCTGCTGCTGCTGCTACTACTACTACTGTTGTTGTTGTTGTTGTTGTTGCTGTTAAGGTCGTGTTTTTTCTACGATTGATAAAGTGAAAGGACTGATGGAAGATTTCAATTAGGTTTTTTTTTGGTGGTGGTGGTGGTGGCAGCAGCAGCAGTAGCAGTAGTAGTAGTAGTAGTAGTAGTAGTAGTAGTAGTAGTAGTAGTAGTAGTAGTAGTAGTAGTAGTAGTAGTAGTAGTAGTGGTAGTAGTGGTAGTAGTGGTAGTAGTGGTAGTAGTGGTGGTAGTGGTGGTAGTGGTGGTAGCAGTGGTAGCAGTAGCAGTAGCAGTAGCAGTAGCAGTAGCAGTAGCAGTAGTAGTAGTAGTAGTAGTAGTAGTAGTAGTAGTAGTAGTAGTAGTAGTAGTAGTAGTAGTTAACCATCGATCAATTGATTTTAAATCATCGCTAACGAAAAGAGGGCGGTTTCCTCTCAAGTTTCTTTATTTTCAACTTTTGAGTAAATTTTTACACAAGAAATAATATCCAGAAACCATAAGGTCGGCAAATGTAGCATTCCAATAAATTCTTATGAACTAGAGCTTCATCTGATTTGCAATTGAAGCATTTGCAAGGAATTTTTTACCTTAGTCTCCGTCCATAATTTCTTTTATTTGTTTTTGTTTTGCTTACAATCGATTCATTCAACTGGCAAAGAGATCGGGAAGAAAAAAGTTCCATTTGATCTGCCCATTTAAAGACGGTAGGAAAATATGAGTTTGTAATCAATATTCTAGGAGACTGGACACTTTTCTGAGAGGTTCATCCTTGCCCTATGACAAATCTTATGATTGTTGGCAAGATCATCGCACTAAAAGAATAATTTACATAATCGCAAGAAAACAATGGAACATGCCCAAGTTGCTGTATTATATATCATTTTTGAGTTCGCTTCTCAAGGTTGGGCCATGAGTATTGTTGTTCTTCATTGAAGACTAAGTGGCTTGTTTCTGTACCCCACAAAACTTGCTGTCATAAGGCAAAGCTATATACGAATCGGAGCGGCTATATAGGTGGAAACAAAAATGCACAAAACTATAACTTATTATAAAGAGCTAAATCCGTGAACTAGCTGGACACATCTGCAAAGAAATTATTCGTGGGTCAAGCTGAAATTGCTCTCATTATTTTGCACATTTGAAATAGTGAATCCAGTTTGTCAAGCATTAGATTAATGCTATAAATATTAGCCTATATTACACACATCAAATCCAAAAAAAAAAATGCTTCAGCTTGTTTATCTTTAGAATACATCTCATTCCGCAAAGTATTCCAGCCAAATGGTGCCATTAAGGCCAGCAGATATCGGGTAATTCCGACAAGGAACTAAATCTACGTGTACGAACCGCAGCTGCTGGCCTAGCTGGGCTTCGATTTGGTCCTCTGGCAACTGACCGCTGACCAGCAGTACAACATAACTGTTACCAGATCTAGCTGTGCGAGGTAATCAGCAGGCCAGGCAATCCAGTCACCAGCAATAGCAGCAGCAGAGGCGGGCGTTGGACTGAGCCAACACCTGTTACATAATACCCAGGGTGACTGACACCGCGAACATTGCTCAGGCTATCAGGCCTACAACACTGACCAGATAGCCACTGGACTCTAGGGGCAGACAAGGCCGCGCGGATACAAACTGGCCAGAGAGAGAATTCGAGCAAGAGAGACAGAGAGAGAGAGAAAGAGAGAGAGAGAGAGAGAGAGAGAGAGAGAGAGAGAGAGAGAGAGAGAGAGAGAGAGAGAGAGAGAGAGAGAGAGAGAGAGAGAGAGAGAGAGAGAGAGAGAGAGAGAGAGAGACAGACAGACTACAGACAGACAGGCAGACAGAGAGAGAGAGAGAGGGAGAGAGATAGACAGACAGGCAGACAGAGACAGAGAGAGAGAGAGAGGGAGACAGACAGACAGACAGACTACAGACAGGCAGACAGAGAGAGAGAGAGAGAGAGAGAGAGAGGAGAGGAGAGGAGAGGAGAGGAGAGGAGAAAGAGAAGGGCAGGGGAAGGAGGAGCGCGATTTATTTTTCTCCTTTAACAATGATGCTTACTGAGGTGTAGCCTACCGTGGTAGCATGGAATAATTATACATGTATTGTGGCTAAAGCTCTAGAGCAGGTAGCATCATGTTTGTAGCAGGGAGGGCAGCGGATTTGTGTCGTAGAAGCCGTTGAGAGGAAGACCAGAAACAAGACCAATAGCAAGAATGTACATGTAACGTTATTACTTTATGATGAACCAGATGAACCAGAGAAGTGCCAGTACAGTTCACCGACATTTTTACACCACCGCGACTAAGGTCTGGCAGCCGATGTTGGAGTGCAGCTATTTCCCACCATCTGCGTTTTTTTTTTGTTTTTGTTTTTTTCCTCTCTCTAAAAGTGCAAAATACTGCAATTTCTTTTTAACAAAACGAGGTGGTTAAAACAACAAAACAAAAACAAGCGTAAAGGGTTAATCGAGTTACAAGTAACTACAGGTGCGACAATCAACAAGGACAAAAATCAGGCATTCCACAGAACGCCAGATAACCTTTTTTAAAAAAGTGGGTCTGCTAATGAAAACTATAGAGCATTCTAGTGCCGGGTTTTCTCCTTAATTACCATCAAATCGACGAAACAGATCAGGAAAATATTGAATTTAAACAAAAAAAATAAAATAAAAAAGGAGGTTGCATTGTGCGCAATCGCTGCATTCCCAACGCGATATGTGTGTATGTGTCATTTCCACTGGCATTTTGTTCTATGACCAGGCACACTGGCAGAATGACATATTGAAAGTAGGGCACTGGTTTGTTTTTTTGTCCTGTAGCACTCTAATGTTCTAGGTTTTGTTTTGTTTTTCCCTTCTAACGATGTCGCCAACAGCTGAAAGCGTAATTTTCAATCCTGTACTAGAAATGCTTATTTCACTGCTTTTATTGTACGTGTACTTCCAAATTTGGATCAAGGCGGTAAATCTATTTAGTATAATGTTGACGACGTAAAGAGTTGTATACCAATCGCAGGTCTGCATCTTTTCCAGATTAAGTAAAACTAGGATGCAATCTGTGTGTGTCAAACTATAACACCGGGAAATCTTCAACTTCAAAAGTAATCTACTCGTTATGTTGTTGGGGTTGGCACATAACACCTTTGAATTTCAGATCCTTTGAATGAGGGGGCAGAGCCTCACAGATAAGATCAGGTGTAGCGGAAAGGAAGCTCAAAGTGGAGAAAATTTGGAAAACAACAAAATCATTATGCTAGCTCGCGTTTGAGTGAGTGGAGGCGTGACCGAACGACAAAATGATAACCACAAAGCTGCTACCTAGGTGTTCACACATTTTGGCATAAATAATCAAAAGTATGACATAAACATCAATCTCAAGAAGAATGCTTCTGTGGATATAGGAGGAGAGACAGACAGAGAGGTAGTGTGCGTCTGGTTTCAATTTGTGACATGTATGTAAACCTTTGACCCATTCTATTTTCCTCAAAATTAAATCTGAGGTTTTAAAAAATGATATATATT
This sequence comes from Elysia crispata, assembly GCA_033675545.1. Lineage (NCBI taxonomy): Eukaryota > Metazoa > Mollusca > Gastropoda > Plakobranchidae > Elysia > Elysia crispata. The sequence goes on along the minus strand of JAWDGP010006323.1, from coordinate 333,145 downwards.
TTTTTTAATCGGATATAGTACTTCTTACAAAATCTGCTAAAGACCAATCGGTAAGCTGGATATTTGAAAAATGAAAAATGGCTGTGACAAAAGAATGACGTATTTATTGTCCACAGATTACAATTTTCAGGATTTAATGCGAGATGCACCGGAAATCTCGTGGTTACGGAAACACGTCAAACATCAGTCTGGCCATGACGTTGGTCGCGAAAAGAATCGATACCACAGCATTCCTTACAGACTTGGAGTTAGGTGCGGCAACGGCTGGGAGGAACTGGTCCTTGAAAAAAAAATTGATGATGAAGATTGATGAAGAGAGGTCACGGTAGGGAACGACTTGTAGCTGGTCACCGAATTTCCTGGAGACCAGAGTCCAAACTAAACTAGCGGCAGCGGTCGCGTTGTCCAGCCGTTGAGCACTGGGCTCTGCTCAACCCGCGTGTACCAGAGTGGTGGGAGCTCAACACGCCCACCTGCGGCAGGTGGCAAGTCTCGTCCAGCAATCGTGTTATGAGACCAACACTAGTGTTATGAGACCAGCTCTAGTGTTATGAGAGTGAGATAATTAATTGTAGCTGATAATACATTATTCCGTTTCTGTTAGAATACCTTGCACCGCCAAGTTTTCATGAGAAATAAGACCCAGTTGATGTTGCGAATAGTTGATTCAGTCGCGTAGGTGTTTTGAAATCAAAGTCGGCTCAATATCTTGGTGTACCAGCTAGTCACCAAACTACACTTATTCGCATCACAATTAAGAGCGGGGTGCTTCAAAGATAGCCTCTCGCGTGGAACTGGCTGGTAGAGTCATATTCCACAGAAGAAAAGTGAGACCTATTGTTGGTCGAGTCCGTTTCGATTGAATCAGTTCGCTGAGCTATTAAAGAAAAAAAGTTGCTTAAAAAGCTTGAAAGCAAGCAAACCCACAGGGTTCAAATTATTATTGTGGTAGGTATCGTGACATGATGGCCAAGGCCTGTTTCTTATTGTTAAGAAGCAGAGACGAATAAGGGCTAACAACAACAACAACAACAGTAACGGAGGAGTAGAGTGTTTCCTAAGTCGAGCCAACCATGCCGTTCAGGCTGCCTCGATTTCCGCCGAGGTCAGCTGTGTTGATGCAAAGAGAATATCTTTTATCGCGATAAATCATGTCCACACACACACACACAAAATACAGGGGAAGAAGGGCGATACTTGAGCATGAAGCAAGCCATCTTAGTCTCATCAATTGCATTTGTTTCATTTCAGGAGACAAATTAAGAAAATAAAAAATGGAGTCGGAGACAATCATACTCTACTTAAAGGAAAAACAAACGCGTATTGAGACATGCATTGAACACACACATCTCTCTCTCTCTCTCTCTCTCTCTCTCTCTCTCTCTCTCTCTCTCTGTGTCTCTGTCTGTATGTTCTCTCTCTCTCTCTCTGTGTCTCTGTCTGTATGTTCTCTCTCTCTCTCTGTGTCTCTGTCTGTATGTTCTCTCTCTCTCTGTGTCTCTGTCTGTATGTTCTCTCTCTCTCTCTGTGTCTCTGTCTGTATGTTCTCTCTCTCTCTCTCTGTGTCTCTGTCTGTATGTTCTCTCTCTCTCTCTCTGTGTCTCTGTCTGTATGCTCTCTCTCTCTCTCTCTCTGTGTCTCTGTCTGTATGTTCTCTCTCTCTCTGTGTCTCTGTCTGTATGTTCTCTCTCTCTCTGTGTCTCTGTCTGTATGTTCTCTCTCTCTCTCTCTCTGTGTCTCTGTCTGTATGTTCTCTCTCTCTCTCTCTCTCTCTCTCTGTGTCTCTGTCTGTATGTTCTCTCTCTCTCTCTGTGTCTCTGTCTGTATGTTCTCTCTCTCTCTGTGTCTCTGTCTGTATGTTCTCTCTCTCTCTCTCTCTCTCTCTCTCTCTCTCTCTCTCTCTCTCTCTCTCTCTCTCTCTCACTCTCTGTGTCTCTGTCTGTATGTTCTCTCTCTCTCTCTGTGTCTCTGTCTGTATGTTCTCTCTCTCTCTCTGTGTCTCTGTCTGTATGTTCTCTCTCTCTCTCTGTCTCTGTCTGTATGTTCTCTCTCTCTGTGTGTCTCTGTCTGTATGTTCTCTCTCTCTCTCTCTCTCTGTGTCTCTGTCTGTATGTTCTCTCTCTCTCTCTCTGTCTCTGTCTGTATGTTCTCTCTCTCTCTCTCTCTGTCTCTGTCTGTATGTTCTCTCTCTCTGTGTGTGTCTCTGTGTCTCTGTCTGTATGTTCTCTCTCTCTCTTTCTCTCTGTGTCTCTGTCTGTATGTTCTCTCTCTCTCTCTCTCTGTCTCTGTCTGTATGTTCTCTCTCTCTCTGTGTGTCTCTGTCTGTATGTTCTCTCTCTCTCTCTCTGTGTCTCTGTCTGTATGTTCTCTCTCCCTCCCTTTCTCTCTCTCTGACTCTGTCTGTCTGTCTGTCTGTCTGTCTCTCTCTCTCTCTCTCTCTCTCTCTCTCTCTCTCTCTCTCTCTCTCTCTCTCTCTCTCTCACTCTCTGTGTCTCTGTCTGTATGTTCTCTCTCTCTCTCTGTGTCTCTGTCTGTATGTTCTCTCTCTCTCTGTGTCTCTGTCTGTATGTTCTCTCTCCCTCCCTTTCTCTCTCTCTGACTCTGTCTCTCTCTCCCTCTCTCTCTCCCTCTCTCCCTCTCTCTCTGTGTCTCTGTCTGTCTCTCTCTCTCTCTCTCTGTGTCTCTGTCTGTCTCTCTCTCTGTGTCTCCCTCTCTCTCTCTCTCTCTCTCTCTCTCTCTCTCTCTCTCTCTCTCTCTCTCTCTCTCTCTCTCTCTCTTTGTGTCTCAGTCTGTCTGTGTCTGTGTCTTTGTCTGTGTGTGTGTGTGTCTCTCTCTCTTTGTGTCTCTGTCTGTCTGTGTGTGTGTGTCTCTCTCCCTCTCTCTGTGTCTTTGTCTCTCTGTATGTGTGTGTGTCTCTCTCCCTCTCTCTCTCTCTCTCTCTCTCTCTCTCTCTCTCTCTCTCTCTCTCTCTCTCTCTCTCACTTCTCTCCATTTTCTTATCTACATAGCCTAAATGAGCACAACAGGACTCCCCATTTTAACTCAAGTATCTGGACTAAATCCATTATAAAGCATTAAGCTCCCTAGAGCTCGGGTTCTTTCATCCAACAGAAGTACACAAGTACCTAAATCTCAATGAAACAATCGGTATAATAAAGCAAAGGCTGAAAGACCTATACGTTTAGAGCCGACTCTATAGAATAGAAATCGCCATGACAAAGTTTAGAATGAGTAACCATACATAACCATTAATAGAGATTTTTCTGAAACAATAAGCCTGTCCCCTCTGCGAAACCTTGGAGGTGGGCGATGAATTCCATTATTTATTTGTGTGTGGGAAAAGAAGACTGCTGATAAAAAAAGAAGCTGACCACCATCCGAATATAATTGAAATGAATAATCAATTTAATTCTAAACACCAAGCTGAGCCGAAAAGACCTTAGCAAACTTATTGAAAGAATCAATAACTTGTACCCGCCCAGAGTGCCTTAGGTATTTTTGTGCATATTGTGTTACAATATGAATAGCTAAATTAATTTATGCTGGCTTTCCTTTCCTTTTATGCTATGAGTGCAAGTTACCAATAACATATACTTGTTGCATTACACCTTTAACCCATATTTGTGTATTACATACACGACTCGATCGTTATTGAAGTTGCCGTTATTGATAAGATTAGTATCATTCGCAAGGCAGAAAATGGGCCCGTGATTGGTTATTTGTGTCTCTATTAATTCTGTTCGGTGCTTCCATCGATTAGTTATCATATTAACAGTCCCATGCTATATATCGATCACAGCCCCTCAGGTCAAGCTCGCTACGGTAAGTCTGCTCCACTCGAATGTTTTCTAGTGTGTATGTTGGGACGGTCGGGGTGGAATCATCCAGTCCCGCTCCCACAGGCTATATTTATATTTTGACCATGTCCGCCAGGGATGTAAATGGCCTCTGAAACAAAAATCTAAACAAGACTTGAAGATTTTATCTTTCCCAAAAACTTTATACACCGATTTGGTCTGTAGCCTAAAGGCCAAGAACTCAGTGCTTAAAGTTTATGAACAAAGTTTCTCAGTTCTGAGGACATCAGTACAGAATGCTGAGAGATTGTCGATTAAAATGGTAAAATTAAGAAGAAAGAAAAAAAAAAAAAGGTTGAAATCCGAAGCAACAGAAAAGTCTGAAATCAAAATTAATCTGAGTGATTTAAATCCCTCTCTTGCATGTTCCTAGCGCTGCCAGCGCGTATGGTGTGAAATCACCACAGAAAATGTGAGCGAAGGAGCCCCTTGACAGCGCCGACGGTTGGTTAGTTCAAATCTCGCAATGAAACCAGCGTGGACTAACTGTCCGAGAGTTCAATCTTCGTGATGTCTTTAAGCATCTCTAGTACAAGGGGTTAATCACCTTGAGGAAGACTGTCAATAACAAAACAGCAACCTCAACCCCCAGCACTGCTTCGCTGGGCTAATGATGGCCGAATGACCTTTTTCTATTTATATCCAGACATCACTTTGGCAACTGCCTGACAGCAGTGTGATAACCCCATCGGACGGCGGGTCGAAAGTTCAGACGGGAAGCACGACTTATCTCCATGCCTTAGCTATATCTATAAAGATAGATGGTCTTTAGGGGCGGCAAAAGCATTTACTTAATCGGTCTTTTTTCCCTTTGATTTTTTTACTAGCATACCGTGTGGACTTTTTTTTTATTAAAGATTAATATAGTTAAAGCCGTTTGTTATACAAGCTTTTGCTTCCTTCAATTACTACTTTTTTGCCACAGAATAATATCTTACCAAGATAAAGCTTTTTCAACTTGAAAGGTCATGGAATACAGAATCCGGAAGCTGCATTTAGTCCCGGCTAGGAAAATGAGGTTATATGGTCGTCATAAAAATAACTTTCAAATAAAAAAAAAAACTTGAGGTATTACATTGTACACAAGAAACTAACAAAATGAGAAAAAAATCTTTTTTCGTCTTTATATTTTTTTTTAAAAATATCATGAATAAAGACGCGACAGAGGTAGATTATAAAACAAAGCTTTTCCGATAATGATATTAAAAAATGTTAACGGAGCTTCAGAACGTTATCGTGTTATGTATGAATACACTTTAAAGACGGTAAAAATTTGTTCCAGAAGTGTAACTCTAGAAAAGTTTAGAAAAGAGTGGGCAACTCTCACAAACTATGACATTCTGATTTGAGATTGAAGATCATCTCACCAGGCCTAAAACTGACATAATGCTCAGTTTATAATAGTTATTATAACACGCTGCAACTAAAACTGACATATTACTCAGTTTATAATAGTTATCATAACACGCTACAACTAAAACTGACATAATGCTCAGTTTATAATAGTTATTATAACACGCTACAACTAAAACTGACATAATGCTCAGTTTATAATAGTTATTATAACACGCTACAACTAAAACTGACATATTACTCAGTTTATAATAGTTATTATAACACGCTACAACTAAAACTGACATATTACTCAGTTTATAATAGTTATCATAACACGCTACAACTAAAACTGACATAATGCTCAGTTTATAATAGTTATTATAACACGCTACAACTAAAACTGACATAATGCTCAGTTTATAATAGTTATTATAACACGCTACAACTAAAACTGACATATTACTCAGTTTATAATAGTTATCATAACACGCTACAACTAAAACTGACATAATGCTCAGTTTGTAATAGTTATTATAACACGCTACAACTAAAACTGACATAATGCTCAGTTTATAATAGTTATTATAACACGCTACAACTAAAACTGACATAATGCTCAGTTTATAATAGTTATTAAAACACGCTACAACTAAAACTGACATAATGCTCAGTTTATAATAGTTATCATAACACGCTACAACTAAAACTGAGATATTACTCATTTTAAATTATTAATTATAGTGATACCTCACAACTATACCTGTCTGCTTGCTACAGTTAGAAGGATTTCTCTCGTTTTATCAAGATCACATTTTAAGCGAAGAGAGGCTATATCGTCTTTTTTTATTACTAACCATGTACCACCGTACTCGTACTTCTATAATTTAATCTATACGATCTCTATCTCGATCATTCTTATTCAAATACAAAATGATATCCAAAGTGAAGACACTGCTAACCGTTGAGACATAGAGGTAGGTTTTGATTTACAATGTAACAAACAAGAACAAAAGGTTCCTGAAGCAGTACATACGTGTTGTTTTATGGATTATTTTTCTTCTCTGCAGTGCTATCGGTGTTCTTGGTCCACCAGGCTATATTATCTAAATTGAGTTCTAGGCCCCTAAATAAATCTACCTTTGGACATTGCTAGCTTTTTAAACATTATTGTTCCAATTAATTATTTCCTTAGTTATAGAGACATTCAGCTCAAGATAGCCGCTATCGCACTGCTCAACAAAAGAGTCAATCCTCTGGAGATATGAATGATCTTGGTTATTTCAGATCAATCCAGTCAATACAGAATGGCCTAACGAGTGAAAGATGGACAGCGATCTAAAAAAAAAAAAAAAAAAAAAGCAGTTGGCCGCCAAACCTCTACAAATTCTTAGCTTGAAACGTTGTCCAGCAGAACAAAATAAGATGAAAATAAGTTGGAGATACGAGAGACTTCAGTGTTGAATGCCTCAGCTTGCAGGCACAGTTCACATAAAAGATTTACAATACTCATAGTCGGTGTGACTTCTCGACTGATTGCGTGAAAACTTCCTACCCCAGAATGTGTAATGTTTTCAGAGTTCAGTTAACTTGTTCACACACGACACGTTTCGTTACTTTTCAAAGCTCAGTGAAATCTGATTAGTCTGAGTGCAAAATAATTACAGAGATAGCATAAGTTAGATATAAATCAAAATAGCAAAACCAACAAAATGGAAATATAAATTACCTCTTCCCCCCACTTCCAAATCACCCATTCCCCCATTTTTTCCCCATATTGTTCACAACGACGTAATAATTACTGCTGGTTAAAAAGACGGATTCCACGGAATATTCATGTCAGTAAGCCAATAATGCATGACGTTACAATGATGCACTAAGCAGGTTGCACTAGCTATGAGTGATTATCAATTCCTGAAATATTCAATACAGCGGTTATTAGTATCCTGTTCATCAGAAGACGGACTCAATTTGGAACATTTCAAGCCTCTACAGATGCTCCGTAATAAAACATTAACATGAGCAGCGCTGATTAAACCTTTCATAGCGCCATCTTCAAAAAGTGCTGAAGACCATTATTGTCTGTTTAATTCGGAAAAGAGGTTAAAGGACATAAAAATCTTTGGAGCAGTGAACTTTGCAAGACCTTTCTATTTCACTCTCCTAAATGTATCCACAATCTCAACATCAGAGCAACACAGCCTATGCAATAACTATGTATATAATATATCTATATATCATCAAACGTTTGAACCGTGCCTCTGTGGATCATCGCGCCATATCGATCAAGCTGTTGCTGCCGCACCGAAGGCGTGCGCCGCTTTCCTCTTGGGTTTGGGTGATAAAGAAGCGAGCTGTAATAACACCGCATGAGGCCTAGGCCTTCTTTAAACGTCGCGCCGCGTGACATCGCATCTTCCTGGTACACGGTGGACCGCGCGGTCCGAGCCATGCCTGCCATCAGCTCCAAACAGTTGAAGGAGTGCACCAGCTTTTCTGAGAAACACAGGAACCGTGAAGGCGTCGGGTAGAGCAGGAGCCAAGCGGGACAATTCTCGTATCGATCAGCATTAAAAAAATAAATAGTAAAAAAAAAAAAAAAGCGATAAAGAAATGGATAGAATATAGCACTGACTCTAGTTCACAGGCGGTAGATCTAGTACTAAACAAAAGTAATGGAGAAATCTCACGGGAAATGGGACGGTTCCGCTCTACAACTTGTTCCTTCGCCAGTTTAACAGATTACTCCGTGACAGCTTACAGGTTATCTTATGAATAACAAATCTGTACCCGAATCCAGACAGCACGTATACATATCTGTGTGTTCAAGCGAAAAAAAAAAAAAAGCTACAGTCCGCTGGCTTTCTTAACTTGCAAAGAATTAAAAAAATGTATAATTATAGAGCTTTTTTTTTCTCTCAATCAACCGTATAAACACGATAAGCTATTGCGCGGTCAAAATAACATTCTTTCTCTAGATTTTTTTTTTTCTAAACTTGTTAAAAGAAACAAATCTGGAAGGACAGTACAAGGAACGTCTCTGTGGCAAAAATCCACGAGTTAAGATTCCCTATGATTTTTTTTTTATAATAATAAAAAAAAAAAACAGTGGCATAAGCTTTATCCATAGAGTAGATCTCCTTTGTTAATTAGATTAATTGTTTGATAAAACCCGTCCACAATAATGCGATCTCTACACAAGGAATCAAGGCCCATCTGACAGAGCTAAACAGAAAAGATGATTATCCTGCAGCATCTTCAGAGATCTCTAATGACAAGCAAGCCTTTAGGGCTGGTAATTATTCCTAGCTGCCCCCCGTCCTCTGCGACAACAGTTTAATGCGTCCAGCAGTAGGTCAGGGCGGTCAGATCGAAGAAGATCAACAGGTGTTTACTCTGATGTCTAAGACTGTCAGCTTTTATTAATTCATTGCATAAATAAATCAATTTTATGGCATTTATTTATTTATTTACTACTTTTACTATCACTGCTGCTGCTGCTCAACCTCCTCCTCCTACCACTGCTGCTACTACTACTACTACTACTACTACTACTACTACTACTACTACTACTACTACTACTACTACTACTACTACTACTACTACTACTACTACTACTACTACTACTACTACTACTACTACTACTACTACTACTACTACTACAACATAGGGAGAGAGGAAGGGAACATGAGTAAGAGAGAGAGAGAGAGAGAGAGAGAGAAGGGGGGTGGGGGGGGGTGTTGAGGGAGAGAAAAATACAGCATACACAGAAACAAAGAGAGACCATGCTTGAGACATTACGGAGAATAACAAGTATGCACATCCTACTTCATTTTTTTTCTAGGGCTGAATGTTTTTTAATTATTTTTTTAATACTATTATCACCAGAGACAATTTATGCTGAATTAAGATGAGTTGAGCAGGATTCGGTTGTGCTTTGTTGTTGTTTGGTTGGTTGTCATTATTTTCTGTTTCATGCAGTTTATATTTCAGGAAGAAAACTCTGCCACCATTTTCTGGACTAAAATATTTCAGTCATTCGACTTGTGTGAACATAAAAGCATTAAGGTTGCTGAGAACTATGCTTCCTTGGCCTGACAGGAATGTAAACCGATCGTTTACTTAGCGAAATACTGCCATGGGAATGCGGCTCTTTACATACAATCACCGTGAGCAGGAAGATGTAGAAGAGCAGACCATATAACAATAAAACAACCAACGACACCCACACAAAACACCACAATCAGAATTCATGCTCCCTACATCACCACCCACTTGCGGTGAGCAAAAACATGGAAACAAAAAAATTTCGATCCAACACGTTTTCTTTTGATAAAACCACAATTGCACATGTTGCCGCGTTACACAATAAATTTTACGCAATGCCAGTCATGGAAGATTACAATTTCTTAATAGGAGTTACACAAGTGTTCCTAGTAAGGGGTATGAGTGTATAACATGTTGCATTATTGTAAACTGTTTACATCATACCATGTTCTGTGCATTCATATAATATTCATAGTATTTTAACAACGCACAATAAATAAAACTAAAAATAAGAATCGCTGGAAAGACGACAAAGAGAAAGACAGATGTAAGTTATTGATAAAAGCAAGAAGTATAATATATGTGTGTGTGTTTGTGTGTGTGGGGAGAGAGAAAGAGAGAGAGAGAGAGAGAGAGAGAGAGAGAGAGAGAGAGAGAGAGAGAGAGAAGCATACAAGAGGGTGGGAAACAGGAAGAAAAGAGCAACAGTAAGTGAATAAAGAGAGGAGTAACAGTATGTGTGAGTGGGGGAGGGGATAGTTTGTGGGCGAAGAAATGGGAAGATACGTAAGTTTTCTAGAGAAGAATAAACAGCGGTTTCTTCAGATTGTCAACCAATCTCCATGCCGTGCTGCTGCCTAGTGTCACCTCAGCAAACCCCGAACATTAAGAAAGACTCACGGGTGTGGGAACTCGGGGACCACAACTCGCCCCTAATTGAAAACCCTGAAGGTTTTTTGCAGATCTCTAGAGTGAGTTCTTTAATCGGTAATCCCATATGAAAGACATAAATATAAAAATGAGGATGAAGAAGAAGAACGTGAAAGAGCGAGATACAGAAGGAAGTCTGTTTAGAAGTGAAAGAGATCAAAAGATGTGATGGGTGGGAGATGAAAGCACCCGAGGCCTGTTTTGAATGTAAAATACACAGCAGAGGGAGGGGGTTGGGGGTTAAACTCCTAAATCGACTCTTTGCTGGCGCTCAATCAGCAGACGAAATAGCTCTTGATCTTGTCGCAATAACAACAGATTTTCGGTGCAACATAAAAATTTAGCCTTTGACATTGACAATCTGCTTTTCTAACAAGAGCTCACGTGCGGCGGCGAGAGTGTGCCCTCGTGTCCGCAATATTTCCGAGATGGCTGACCTGGCGACCCAGTTTTTAATCTATTCCAATGCACTGAACGTAGATTTCACAGAATGGTAAGTGCAGCGTGTGCCCCAAAGTTCAAGAGCCCTGAGCTAATGGCATGTTGAATGAATGGTGCTGTATCAAGAGAGGGAACCCTGACGACTGTCAGCGACCTGCTACAAGGGCTTTAAGTCGACGCGAGTGTGTGTGGGGGGAGGGAGGGGAGACGGGTGAACAGACAGACACTGAGACAGAAGCGCATAGAGCGATTGACGGGATCGTGGGGCCACCTGTTGCGGACAAGAGAGGGGGAGGGAGGGAACTATTTTCTGAATCATTCCCACAAACAACCTCCAGTGCCTGAAGTCCTTGTCGAGCGGACGCGCCATGCGTTAGGAAGACACGTGCATGCCCGACTCAGCTGTGTAGGTGGCTGTGTGTGTGTGTGTGAGTGTTTGTGAGTGTGGGTGTGTCTTCTCGGTAAACAAAACAATGTTGTGCAGGGTCTGGAATCTGGGTTCAGAGTTGTGTTGGAGGATCGCGGCATGGAATTAGGATATGACTGGAAATATCTGCCGCCGGCTCTTGCAAGAAACAATTCCGCCCCGCCAAGTTTGATAGGAACGAGATAAAACAAACAAACAAAACAACGGTCTTGGTCTTAAGTTGGAAATTCTTTCTACTAAGCTGGAATAGGGAGATATGAGACTGCTGAATGAAACGATAACAGGAGAAAAATCAAGCTCTAAGACTACGCCTGCCTAGTCTTTGTCGAGCTCTTGTTTAAAATAAATTTCGCACTGTTTTTTTTTTCTTTTAGGTTTCGTTTTTTGTTTGCTTCGTTTTTTTCCTCACACAATTTTCGTCAACTTTCATATGTATTTTGCGAGAGTGAGATGTCGTAGAATATAGAAGAATGAGCTTTTATTAACACGGGTACGACCAAAGTTATAGAAGTTTGTTATCAGTTATCATGCTATCGGCCTACGCTCATTGGAACAGAAATGTAAATTAACTGAATAAGTTTCTTCACAATACCCTGCATTACATGAAATGAATCAAATTATGCATGATGATAACCTAGAACGACTGCGAAATTAAAGGCGACTTGTAATGCGGAAATGATTTTCACTTCTGTGATTTCAAAAGTAAAATGTGTAATGAGATAAATCGGACAAGATAAACAAATTCCCAAAACAAGCGATTATCATTACGTTATGTGGCATATGACAAAATCTTCTCGCAAACTGTTCTTACAACCACAACACAATGTGTTTTTAAGTATACAATGATTTTTACCCTTTCATGGCTTAACACCATTTGTAACGCCATCGACAGAAACACTTAGTGCATGTGATATTACAATTGTGACAATCATATTGTACTCTCCCAAGAAATCTGTCACACCCTAGCGCTATAGCATTCAATATGAGAAAAAAAAAATATATATATATATATATCGTGAGTATTCCTTGATTTGTGTTTGCGCTTAATGTCTCTCTCATGTTTATTATTATTATTGTTATTATTATTATTATTATTATTATTATTATTATTATTATTATTATTATTATTATTATTATTATTATTATTACTGTTAAAAACATCCTTGCCTTATCCACATAGATAAGGACATGACCAAGGGCGTAAGTGTCTTTCTCTATTTTAACTGCATTTATTTCTGGCGTAAAAAGAGACGCTTCTGTTAAAAGCTTGTCCATTTTTTTTTAAATTGGCCTCGGCAAATTCTATTGTCAGCACAATAATATAAATACAGAGAACTGTTTTAAACAAGGATAAATAAAAGCGGAAACCTATCACATAAATGAGAAGCATACTCTTCGGTTTACCTGGCATGTTGCGTATTTGGCAACAGTCCCATCCGAAGGAAAACAAAAAGTAATTTAAAAAAAAAAAAGATAGGGTGAGGTTGGAATTGGTGTGTAAAGTTTATGGCGTAAATTCTGAATGTATCTCGAAACATGTTCTGAGGTTAGCTCGGAGCGATGCCTCATGATACTTTTTATTTTTATGCATGAGGAGAGAAAAGCGAATCCAGGCAGAAAGTATGGTTGAAATATGTTGATGTTGGCATTTAACACATCTTTTTGGGGTTTTTTTTATTTTTTAATTATTATTTTGCTTTTATCGTTTAAAATATAAACGCTAGCATATCTGATCAGTGTTAATATGCTTAGGCTAGCTATACACCAAATAGAATTAGATGGCACAGTTAATGCGAAATATTTATTGCATTAAAAATACATTTAATTATGTACTCAAGTATTAAAAATACACGAAACTATCAATTAAAATGTCTCACTTTATGCTCTCGATTGAGGAGCACATCGCCTTCGGTGAAAAAGAAAAGTGGCAGCTCTAATGAGGTTTTACAGTGAAAGAAGTTAGAGGTAGAAGAAACCCAACAACAGCATATGGCGCGGAGTGAATAACCCTAGAGAGACACAGGTGAACAACCAGACAGACTGGAGAGACTTGAGTCAGCTGCACTAAAATATTAGAATAATTATAGTTTTATTTTCTTCATCTCCCTGAAATGTGGCTCACGTGCTTCGAAGCATGATCTAAAATATTCAGTTGCAAAAGCAGGTGCTTAGCTAAATCTAATGAGAAGTCTTGTGACAAAAAAAAAGCTATAGAGGAAAAAAAAAAAAAAAAGAAGACAGGAATGGATGAGAAGGTGGAAATAAAGACAATGTGTGTGTGTGTGTGTATGAACCTGATTACCCAGATCACGTGCAACTCTGCAATTAAACCAAGTATGAATGTTCAAAACAAAAAAGGCAAGAAACAAAAAAAAAATAAATAAATAAAATAAAAACGAGGTTATTTTTTAAAGCACTTCTTTCAATTCTCCACTCCTCTGATGACTCGGAGCACGATTTCTGTACCAGAGTAGGCGGGCTCAATATAAATGAACACCGGAAATCTATAGAATCGTCTACAAGTATAATCATTTTATCATCTTATCACGTTTCATGATAATTGCTGTAATTCGAATAAAGGAACCCCCCCCCCCCCCCCCTGTGGCACAGACTGCTCACGCGTTGGTCTGCTGCTAGAGAAAGGATCATTCCTCATACCCATACGACACAACAACGGTTAGGCAACGTCAACATTTGCAAGAACTCTTGTTTTGCTCCGGGTTTTTTTTTGTTTTTTTGTTTTTTTTGTTTTGTTGTTGTTGTTGTTGTTGTTTTTGCTGGTAACATCTCATAAGATCTGCACCATTTTTCCAGTGAGTGAAACTTTCGTATTGTGCTTCTGTTCTATCGGAAACCAGCTTGAAGACTTGAGAGGAGGAGGATGTAGACAGACCAAAAAGTATCTAAACATAAAAAGAAAAACTACTCACACACACACACAAAGACATCAACAGCTATGCTTAACTTCTTAAATTTTTAGCAGACGCTTGCTTTGTTTTCCTTTCACAATATCATTATCAATATTTTCCTGCGCCTTCTTCTTGGTTTTTTTTTTATTATTCCATCGTCGTCGACATTTTTACTTGTTATTTTTCTATGGTTTACTCTAAATCATTGATTAAGAAATTGACGGTGTTGATTTAGCAAAAGCCAGAGATCGCGCAAGACAAACATATGAGTAACCAAACAATTAAAATGAATGTGTGAAAGAGACTCTATTTTTCTATTTCCTACACATCAGTCTGAGTTCAGAATTAAAACAAAATGATTATATATAACTTTATTGCACTGCCATTTCAAATGCTTAAAATTGGTAGTTTAAGAGTTATCTAAAAAGATATGTTTTGAAATTAACTTTTTGTACTCTGCTTTTTGTTCAAATTAAAAATAATTCATTAATAATTGCAAAGAATTTTACTTGCGAATTTCCATTACTTCAATTATACTTTGAATAAGAGGCAAAATGTAAAACTTGCTAACAATATCCACCCTGGTTTCTTTGAATGCACTGTAAAATTACTTGCTTTTGTTTATATTTTTTTCAAGCAAACAAATGATTATTTGCTCTTTTCCGGATGTTAACTAAAGCAAAAGTATAATCATCACTGTGAAAGAGAAAACCCTCTACATGTCTGTAGAAAACAATTACGACAAAAAAAAAAAAAAAAAAAAAAAAAAAATACAACCAAACAAGGACATTTCATTATAATAATTTGAAATTGACGTAACAATCATTTAGGATTTGAATGTGTATCTAACATATTTTCACTTACTTTTCTTCATGTCTGAAGGAGAGGAATCTGTATAAGCATCTGCAAGATGGTCATGCATTCTCATCTTAAAGATTCTTGTTGTCCTTGGCCTGCTCAGAGTTCCTTCACACTAGTGGTTGTATCAGTTTTCACAAGCTGGCTTTTTATCCACACTTGGTTGTAATCCCGATGTCTATTACAGATTACGTAAATAAAATCTTGAAAAAAGGAAATCTTCTTTTGTTACGAGAGAAATCGAATTTGCCAAGACTTGTCTAGGTGCTGACAGAATCAGTGGACTATTTTATAGTATAAAACCATTTGTGCTACCAAAAACAACACAAAGTGTGCATTCTACAGAAAATGATATTGTGCCTATAGGCTGATTTATTGTTTATATGTGGCAAACCAAAGATCCTCTTCACAAAGTTTTAATTAAAAAACCAACAGGAGGTTTAACTATTCTGAGCTTTAACTTGGTAATCTTGACACTCTTGATTCCAAATCGGAAAAAAATGAAAGTCTCACAAATTTACAGAATCACTTTAGATATTCAATTAAAATGCTATCCAGATTGAAAGAAATCTATCACTCCATAGCGCATATTTTCAAAAGTTTTGCGTTTAATCCTTTGACTACCCATAATGTAAACTTAGTGGAGAATATTGGACCAAAAACGCCTCACTAATAGTAACAGCCCTTGAGCATTAACCTGAAAAAGAGGAAAGGAAACAAAAATAATAATTACAACAACAATAAAAATCGTAGTAGTAGTAGTAGTAGTAGTAGTAGTAGTAGTAGTAGTAGTAGTAGTAGTAGTAGTAGTAGTAGTAGCAGCAGTAGTAGTAGTAGTAGTGGTGGTGGTGGTGGTGGTGGTGGTGGTAGTGGTAGTAGTAGTAGTAGTAGTAGTAGTAGTAGTAGTAGTAGTAGTAGTAGTAGTAGTAGTAGTAGTAGTAGTAGTAGTAGTAGTAGTAGTAGTAGTAATGATGATGATAGTAATAGCATTTCCAGCCCTATATCAAGTGCCCAAAAATTTTGGCTAAAGCATAAGGAATAAATAAGCCATTTACAAACTGCACAATGACACAAAGAGTTTTGAAAACTATGAGACAGTCTTATGAGAATCTCTTTGTTCACTTTTCTCATTACAATTTCTATGTCATGTTTTAATTGAAGATTTGTTTTTTAATTTAGCATCATACAAGCACATTATACATTTCATAATCTGTCCTCTCACAACTTTATATTCCATCATTATTTTGATTTTACAATGTCACAACATACACTTGGTAAATGGTTTTCTCACTGATTCATGTTCCATCATCAATGTGATCTGTTAATAGTAATAGTGCCTAACTGAACAACACCCACAAGCGCAGCTGCAATGAAAAACATTATTACCACTCTTTGCTGTTCTCTATTAATGATAAATAATAAGATTTGATTAAATAGTATCAAAGATAAAATGATTTATAACTCCTTTAATACTACCAACTTCAAATGATCTCAGTAGATAATACGCTTTCTATGACTGGGTTATAAATTGGTGTAATTCTATCCTACATTTTGTAAATTTAGGTTTGTTATAATTTTTCCTCCACAGAGTGGATATGTTGACGTATGTGATACTGAAATCAGTTTTGTTCTTGCAGGGGGATTAATCATATTACTCGTGGAAAGAGTTTTTAAAGTTAAATAGTGTACACTTATGATACTGTATCTTTATTAAATATAAAAAAAAAAGTAAAAGTGAAAACTAACATGTGTTATGTGTTATCATTATCTTTTGGCAAAAAGGCAAAAAATATTGAATAAACCTATTAGTGATATTTCTCTTTTGGAAATTATCAAAATAGATTTTTATAACGGCAATTAAAAGCATGATTTGTCTTTAAATGCACCAAAACTGACTGCTAATCTTCACCACTCATGATAAATTTTTGGAATTTAAAACTGTCATATCAATCAAAACCTGAAAAGTACAAACATTTTACCTAGTGTCAGAATTACACTACATGTAGATGTTATAAGAACTCTGCAGTACCAGCTAACAAACACATATAAAGAGGAACAAAAAGCATGGTATATGAGGCCATCTCTTCCTCACTCCGTTTCCAATTTGATCATGAATTCAAATAAGACAGATAACCATTGATAAAGATAAACTTTCAATTTATAGTCAATAAAAAAAAACAAGGGCATGTATGAAAAATCTTACATGGATCAATGGATTTTATGAAATATATACCTCTATAAATCTTTTTATGAGTGTTTTTTTTTAAAGTATTGTGCACCTTTAAAAATAATTTTTAAGAAACTCGGAAAAACTAGTGAATAACAATGAATAGGCACTTCTACAGACAATACACACCGCTTAATAGGATATAAAACAGCAGAAAAAAAGAAAGGCTTTAGTTTATGGCATACTATTGAAAATTGATGAGAATGCAAATTTTAATAGGTCTATATAAGACTGAATATATATTGTCCCTATTTAAAAAAGAGTTAGTCAGGTTTTTAAATCGTCAAAAATTGATCATTAAGGCGGTTGACATTGGAAAAGAAAGATTTAAAGTGTTCCACACTAAACCGAGAGTTAATGAAAATTATTCTGATACCACATCTGACTAAAGCTAGAGCAGGAGACTAGATTTATCTTTATATTACAGGATTTGTAATTGATTGAATGAAGTTTTAGAGCCAAGTTTACTACAAGTGATCTTAGGCCTCCATCTTTGTGCTAACTTACAAAGCTGAATTTGAGGTGAAATGTTTATCATAAGTTTAATATTAATTATGAGTTGTAATGTTTCTTTTTCAGTCTCATACTTATAAAGTTGTGTGCAGGTTCCTTTTTAACCTTTGTATTATACTAATAATAGACACACAGTCATCCTTTTGGATTCTTTATAATTATAAAGTTAGTCTCCAAATATGGTGTTTTTGCCTTTCATCTGGATTTTTAACAGTTCTAATGTTTTAACTGATTTCTGAAACCAATCACAATTAAGGGTAAAAGAAGGGCATCAACAGGGTGAGCCACTGTCTCTAAAAGGCTACTGAATAGTGCAAATCCAAAACTACATGCCATAGAAATCAGAAAGCAACATGAGTTAAGTTCAAAGTCATGCCAGCTGCAAATGTACTGAAAGCGTTCCCTTAAAAAAAGCATTCTGTTCTCCACATATATATTCTACTACCTTGGCCACAGCATCTAATCCAAATAAATAGACAAAATTAAAATCTAGAATAGGAAGAAAAATCTAGGTTAAGATATTTGCCTAGGGCTAGATCTGTACCTTAACTCAGTGGAAAAAAAATAAATGAAGACCTGAGGTGAAAATAATTTATAGAATATTGTTTTATCAATTGAGTTCTTTCATGAAATGAAGAGCAGTCCTGTATGTTCCAAAGGAAATCTACATCCAGATTTCTAAATGATTAAATCTATCTAGACCAATCTCAATTAACAGACCTGTCTGATATATATATATATATATATATATATATATATATATATATATATATATATATGTGCAACAGGCTTGTACATAAGATAGTTCTACAGTTTTTAAAGTAACATCCACATTTTCTAAAGTTAAAAGAGAGAGAAAGTGATAGAGGGAGATAGAAGAGAGAGAGAGAGAGAGAGAGAGAGAGAGAGAGAGAGAGAAAGAAAATCTCTCTTTAGTATGATAGAGGTACAGTACTTTACCCATTTCAAAGACCTCCAAATAAATTTCTTTTTTGAGGGGGGGGGGGGGAAGAGATCTATTCTGGTAAGGATAGATCTTTAAATCTAGATCTAGTTCTTACAGAATAGTTACTTGTTCTACATAGTCTGTAGCTGGCAATATAAATCTAATTATTGTATTCATATGGAATTAGATCTAAAATTTAGGGTAAATTTGCAGATATCGGCCCAACTCACAATCGAATCATTCACGACGAATTTGAAACTTATAGTTAAATGGGATTTTAGAGCAACACAAAAATGCTTATATCTTGAAAAGTGTTTACTTGCAACGAATAAAACTTTCATGTTCAGTAAATCAAATTCATTAAGAAAACTACAATTTTAAAGCCTAAAGTGACTTGGGCCAATAACTGCAATAAAACCAATTTTAGATATATTTATTAAGTCTAAATATGCACAAGTTATGTTGATTGATTAAGAAATGAAGAACAGTCCCCAGATTCACCAGAAAAAAAAATTGGTAGCTTGTTCATAAATAGCAATTACGTGCTGTAGAATCAATACTATAGTTTGCCAAACATTTGACAATTGTCGCCAATGTAAAGTTTTTAGACAGCTGAATTCATACAAGTTTTTTGCATAGACTGGAGTCTAGATTAGATTCTAATCTGTTGGGGTTGGCCTAATCTTTAAGTTAAGTTTAACCTACGCTGGGTATCCTAAATTTAGGGCCTATAAAAATTGAAATATGAGATCTCAATTCAGATCTCTAGAGATCTAGATCTAGATCTAGATTTATAAAACAAAAGAGAAGTTCGATCACGATATCTAACAAAGATGTCTAATATTGATTATAACATTTGAGTAGAATTTCAAATAGATTTGTTCTAGATCTAGATCTAGATCTAGATTCTAGATTCTATATTTAGAAAATAACTGAATCATCCAGATCTAGACGTCTAGATAGGCTTGATCTAGAATCTAGATTCTAGATAATAACAGGCCTCTATATCAAGACTTAGATCTAGATCCACTTACAAACCTTTTATCTACTTGGCTTTATATTAGACCCGATCCAACCAAAGCTGAGCTAGGTCTAGATCTTGTGTAGAATTTAAAAATCAAGAAGAGTAGGGCCAGGGGCCATCAAATGTGTATCAACATTCACCACTTACACGTTCAAGCAAGGCTTCGTTGAGATCGTTAAAGCCTGCCTGACTGGCTATGGCTGCCTCAGAGTCCTTGAACTTAGAAGGTCACAGATCAGGTCAAACGCGCAGTACTAGGCAAGCGAGTGGAGCAGTCTGCGATGAGGCTGGCGCGTCTCTCTCTCTCTCTCTCTCTCTCTCTCTCTCTCTCTCTCTCTCTCTCTCTCTCTCTCTCTCTCTCTTTTTTCTCCAAAATTGGCAGTCAAAATAATAATAATAATAATAATAATAATAATAATAATAATAATAATAATAATAATAATAATAATAAAGGAATGGTATGTATTGTCTGGCCCTTGGCTGACAGCAGCAATCTGTTAAACCTATCTTGAGCTCGTTTATTATTGCACCATAATTTCTGCTAGACAAGATCTGATCTAGATAGATCTAACATCCTCGGAATAGGCCTTCTAGATGTAGATTAGTTGCCGGTGCGGTAGGCTTGGATTTAAAGAAAAGTTGAACAAAAATTGCCTTGCCCGATTATTAAATTTACAATGTACCATCACTGTTTTCATTGAATCTGCTCAAAGTATATTTTGTCTCTCACGTTCGCCCTAATCACCCAATTTTCGTCCAAACTGTGTTCCATGCTAACATGATTATTTCTTGCTCATCTTTTATTAAAAACGTATGCGTGAGATTTTAAACACTCACAAACTTGAACAGAATCTAGAGAAACGGACCGTGATGGTTCTTGATATTTAAATGTACGAAAACTATAATTATGTGGGACTATACGTCACTGTTAGCCTAGTAAAATTTTGCTCCGCAGTACAACACAACTAATACTCAAAAAAAAAAGAAAAAAGAAAAAGTGTACCATAATAATAATAATAATAATAATAATAATAATAATAATAATAATAATAATAATAATAATAATAATTCTCCGGATTATTTATATATATATATATATATATATATATATATATATATTAAATTTCCAATATCAGCTAAACTGCAGTTCTTCATTCCATGGTTATTGCATTAAATTCGATTTGAATATTTCGTTCGTGTTTCTTTACTTTTTAAAAACTCAATTCACAAAATGTTTGTTGTTTGGGAACAAGACACGGGGGTTACTATCCTCGGCTGTCGCTCAGTTATTTCCGAAGTTTATCGATCCACAATTATAAACAGGTGAAAATCTACTCCATAACCATGACCATAACCAGGCCGATGCCTCTGACACAGACCGTCTAGGCAAGCTGACCTCCTCTATTCTAGTCTATTTCCTTTGTGCGGGTCACTAGGGTAAGGTAACATCAGATTCATGGTTGGAGCTCCCGTTTTTCTATGCTCTTCCTGTCTTTCTGTAAATACGGTGGTACACCTTTCTTTTTATCTAACACAATGCCAATCCCAATACTCTCCGACCCACCCCTCCTCTTACATTATTAGCGTGCTCCTTCTTTTTCCCTGATTTACAAAATGTCCATTGCCATCCACTTGCAAGTACTGCCCCAAGTCCACCAGTTAGTCTAATCAAAGAAATAAACTGAATATTGCCCCTTGCCCTCAGTTCAGAACTGCCTTCCTCAGTTCAATACACCCAGATGTAATAGTAAGGGAAAGTTGCTATTACGAAACACTTTTTTCCAGTACGCCTAGGCCAACGGTCATGAATCGACCGGTCAGTTATGCTAACTCTCTAGTCTTTACACGCTTACCCTGGAGTTGACCCCGGCCAGTACTGCAAGTCTTGTCCGTTATAACGAGAAAGCAGAGTCAAGGTCGAAACGTATTCCTCGCCGTGACCCGCGTTCTCAGAAGGCTTGCAAAACAAACTCAGTCACTCTTTCAAACCATGCTTTCTGGTTCGTGCAAGCAGGAGCTCTCCTTTCCATTCGGATGGCCTGCGATTCACCCCTGACCTCACTCTGGCGGCCATGTTTGATTCCCTGCTTGACTTGTCTGCTTGCCTATCAACAACGTACATTTAGAAGTGTCTAGAGAGATGATTGGGCATCTCTCTCTCTCTCTCTCTCTCTCTCTCTCTCTCTCTCTCTCTCTCTCTCTCTCTCTCTCTCTCTCTCTCTCTCTCTCTCTCCACACACGCTGGCACACATTACGCCAATGTCGACAACCAGCAAATTCCTTGGACAGAGATAACTAGTCTGACTGGGGCCTCAGAAAATGGCATGCGTCACAGATTCAGCAATCTATCTTCCCTGTCGAGTTTTCAGGTCTACTCTACGTCCAATCTGGGTCTGCGCTTGAAAAAAATAAGTTTGAATGTGTTGTTAAGTTCTGTGGTAACGAGTGAATTGGCGAAGCGTTATATATATATATATATATATATATATATATATATATATATATATATATATATATATATATATATATTTTATTTGTTATTAGACTTCCTGGACAGAAAAGTTAACTTTACATAGAAAGAGCGGGTCATGGATACAGTTTAAGACCATACCACTCTATAGGAGACAAAGGTGAGACAGAGAGAGAGAGAGAGAGAGAGAGAGAGAGAGAGAGAGAGAGAGAGAGAGAGAGAGAGAGAGAGAGAGGTTGGGGGGGTGCAGCCCAACTGACCTAGGAGTGGCGGGCCTGTGCTGTTTGACCATGACATCCTTTCTTCTTCCTGTGACAAGACGTCGGTCGTGTGTTGTTTGCAGCTATCGGTTGATTGCATATTAACCGAGTTTTAACATGATCGATATGCAATCACCGCTTTGGTTAAACAGCTAGATCTATTGTTTGTTGTTAGGGGATGTCGCTGACGGAATTTTAAACGTCTAATCAGTGAAAACAAAACAAAAAAGTTGCTGAAAAAAAAAATATTTCCATAATGATGCCTTAAGCAGTGAATTTAGATTCCAGGGTGGCATTTAATATAACTTGCTTGTACAGCTGTATTCAAAATGTGTTCAAAACAAAAGTGAAAGCTTGAGAGTGATTGGCAGATGTAATTTTATAACCACGAAATTAATAAGGTATCCCTTTAAATCCGCTTAGAATAATAGGCCACTTGATCATTTTTTGCTTTGCAGAAACTAAAATAAATCACCTGATTGCAGTCCTTAGCTGAACCTGAGGATATTTTCACGGACGTGCAAGTCTGAAAACGTAAAATTCGGCTCATTGTAAAACATACTAGTCCTGTCAATAATACCGGTGTTGAAAACATTTGATTGAAGAAGACGAAGAAGAAGAAGAAGAAGAAGAAGAAGAAGAAGAAGAAGAAGAAGAAGAAGAAGAAGAAGAAGAAGAAGAAGAAGAAGAATTCAATCAACTAAGATATAAGGCCTTAAAATTTGAAAATTCATGATTGTGTAGTCTTTTCGATCATTTTCACACAAAAAAATATGCTTCAAATAGTAAAAAATTAAATGAGGATCAGGAAAAAGTTTCTATTTTGGGTTATGCTACGGTAACTTTCATAATGAATGCAAAAAAAAAAAAAAAAGAAAAAAAATGTGTTTGTAGACAAAAAAATTTATCAACGGAGTCGCATGTTAGTCACCTTTGTAAGCTAGTGTGTCTTAAATTGCAGAGAATAGGCGCTGTTACTAAACTTTTGGACGAAACACCAAATTGACCCTTTCATCAACTTCTGTTCTTTCAAAAGTGGGTTATTGTAACCAAAGATATTCGTGCTGTTATTAGGACATCTTTTATTGTAATCTATAGTTAAAAAGGAAAATTCGATTTCTTTGTCCGATATATCCTCCAAAAGCAGTTAAAGTACAGTGATGAAGTTAACTGCATGTCATCTGCCAAGATCAGTGGTCCGTGCGGATTTTTGTAAATATAAACATTACAGAAAAAAAAAAAAACACCTACATTTTCATTTTAATGGAAACAGAAGAAGAAAAATTAAACATTGAAAAAATTTGATCCTCTGCAGGCAGTCCAGGGTGAAGACAAAAGGTAAGCGTCATGGAAAACATGCCGTTGTGCCTGGCAATACAAGTAGTAGTGATTTGATTGGTCAGTACTGAACAGCATCCACTGTCATCGTCCTCTTTTTTTCCGGAGTGGCGGTTGCGAAACACCACTTCTGCTTCTTTTTCACGCGTTTCTAATTTTTTATGCTGTTTTATCAAGGAACCGTAGAAACATTCACGTTAAGCAATTTCATTATTATTATTATTATTATTATTATTATTATTATTATTATTATTATTATTATTATTATTATTATTATTATTATTATTATTATTATTATTAGTTGTTGTTGTTGTTGTTGTTGTTGTTGTGTTTGTTGCTGTTGTTGCTGTTGTTGTTGTTGTTGTTGTTGTTGTGTTGTTGTTGTTTTAGCAGTGGTCGTAATAGTAGTAGTAGTAGTAGTAGTAGTAGTAGTAGTAGTAGTAGTAGTAGTAGTAGTAGTAGTAGTAGTAGTAGTAGTAGTAGTAGTAGTAGTAGTAGTAGTAGTAGTCAAGATCATTAGTTAAAAAGCAAAATGCCTAGATTCCTGTCAATTACAAGATGAGAAGATGGAACAATGTTTTATAAAGCACATACTTGGTAAAATGGTTAGAAGCTTTCCGAAGAATCCATTTCTTAGTGGTCGGCTTGCCATGGGGACAAGAAGAGACTGATACTATGTGGTATGAAGTAATATTCCGTATATTGTCTGTTTGAGTCAGTGCGTATCTTTTTATGTTCTGACTTCTGACCTGATATTGATGTGTTTGTAGAATTGAGGAAACCAAATGTATCTAACTCTACTTAAAAAAAAAAATATTAGAAATATCAACATGTGATGACTATTAAATGTCTTTTGTCATGTTAAAGGATGATGGTTGACAGACAGGTGTCAGTTCGAAATAAGCTGAATTCTATGTTCATGGATTGATGAAATGTCCGGCGGCCCTGGCTCTAGGTCTCGTTCTAAGTCGTTGATCTGTCAGTGCGCCCTATATGGTTCTGGAGTTACTTTGACCTGTCCCGTGCTCATCACGAGATGGCGAGTCCTCGAACCCTGTATGCTGTAGCGAAGTAAGTTATTTGATATCTCTGAAGATGACATCATGACTGTTCCAGCGAGAGGATCTCATTATCGAACGATTAAAAAAAAATACTGTTTTGTTCATTTGATGCTGCGGTAAATTGTCAAATTAATATCATGTAAAACAAGCAAAAAATGGATTGTACTAGTTAAACCATCTGTGGATGTCTCGCACTATTGCATAACATATTGCATGAATAAATGCATGACGTGCTCAGTAAAGTGAAGCAACCGATTATGTAGAGCGTACTTAGATACAACCAATTTCTGAGAGCTCACTGAGACCGAAACGCGTACGGTAGCGCTAAACGTTGCCGTAGTGAACCTGACTGTAATACTCACCATTAAAAAAAAAAAAAAAATTCATCTAGGATGGAAATGAGGTTTATGTTTTTTTTTTTTTCCTTCCGTGTATCTCACGTGGCTGGATCAGCTTTCCACGCAATCATAACGAGCATTTGCCCGCAGCTTTCCGCTTCAGGTATTCATTGCGGTGAACGTACTCTCTATCTCCTGAAACAGGGCCGTTTCTTTGTGTCACTTGATAAACGTGAATGGTCTAGAGATTTTTAGAAAGTAACATTAGCAGAAAAAGCAACAGCAGCAACAACAACAGTTTCAATGATGATGATGATGATGATGATGATGATGATACTACTACTACTACTACTACTACTACTACTACTACTACTACTACTACTACTACTACTACTACTACTACTACTACTACTACTACTACTACTACTACTACTACTACTACTACTACTAATAATAATAATAATAATAATAATAATAATAATAATAATAATAATAATAATAATAATAATAATAATAATAATAATAATAAGAAGAAGAAGAAGAAGAAGAAGAAGAAGAAGAAGAAGAAGAAGAAGAAGAAGAACAACAACAACAACAACAACAACAACAACAACAACAACAACAACAACAACGACAACAACAACAACAAGAACAACAACAATAACAACAACAACAACAACAACAAACAACAGCAACAACAACAACAACAAATAAAAAAAAAAAAGAGTAACAAGATTAAAGAAACCATGGCGAAAACTGCATAAGCGTATAACAAAGCGAAGCTATGTACACTGAGATGTCTTTGATGTGGATTGTGAGTTACAGAACCTGAAAGTTAAGGCGTTTTCAGTTCTGAGTTTATGTGTATTTTGTGAGATAGTTGTCAATTATGTAAACCGAAACGTGGTGTGTTTTCAATTTTAGACCTGCTTTTTATTACCAACAGCTGTTATCGTTCTTGGTTTTTGAGGGGAAGCCAAACGTCAGTGACATTGCTGGACTGGTATACTGCATGCATCGCCGGGCTCATTTTATAGCATAAAATTATATACCATAAGCTCTGTGGTGTATATACTGAGGCAGCTGCACATGTCTAATCAAACCCTTAACTAGACAAAGACGTTGCTCTTTAGATGCCAATATTGTGGTGGTCTGCAAACTTCAACAGTTATTTACATTTTTTTATTAAAGAAGGTGAAAAGCATGAAACAACAATATGGCTTTTATTAAATTAGCCCTCAATAGTAATCAATGATTTTCGTACAGCGAAAAGTACACAAAATAACTACTCTGGTTTTCAAAACTATCACGCGCAGTTTTTAAAAGAAATCGCGAAGAGCAATTTAACACAGATATCCCTACTATTCGTTCTTCTTTTTTCATTTATTATTCTGAGACCAAAAATTAGTAGCAAAAGCTGTAAACCTCGTTCTGCGAACAGAACCATGGTGTCAATTTGCCGCGGCTGGAGTGTGTGTGTGTGTGGTGTGTGTGTAAATGCACTTCCTTAGCGAATTCTCAGCCGGGCAGATTAATTTGCAGCTACATTATAATGAAAGTTTTTTTTTTTTTTTTTTTCTGATTTGAGTCTAACTGCTGTAAATATATAGGCCCTAGATCTAGAATCTATGTCGGGACAATCTTTTTAGGTTTTTTACATAGATCTTACACAATATCATCTAGATCTAGATCTATTCCAGACGGTTTTAGATCTCCCGCCACCTACATTGTGTGCGTACTTTCAGTTTCATCCCTGCCATTTCTGCCGGCCCAGCTGCGCTTACAGGAAATAGTTCGCACAATCGCCATTTTCTTTTAAGAAAATAATAATCTACGAAAGGTACCATGGTGTCAATTTACCGGGGTTGGTGTGCATGTTGTGCGTATTAAATAGGCCTATGAATGGTATTGATATCTAACCTTTTTACTTAAATGATCATGCCTCCACCTGCTTATTTGACCAGGAGTCTCGATGAGAAAGAGCGCATTACTTTGCGGAAATTTTGAGCCGCGCAATTATTTAAACCTACATACCGATATAACATTATAAGGAAAGTTTTAAAAACCATGTAAGCCTAAATGTATAGATTTGTCTAGTTGTAGATCTTAAACTTTTGTTTTGAGTCTAGCTGCTATAAAGATCTAGGCCCTAGATCTAGAATCTATGTCGAAGCAACCTTTTTAGATTCTTTACTTAGATCTGACACTATATCCTGTAGATCTAGATCTCGATCTGCTCCAGACGGTTTAGATTTGCCGCCGCCTACATTGTATGCGCACTTTCAGTTTCATTCCTGCCATCTCTGCCCAGCTGTTTTTACAGGAAATAGTTTGTACATTCGTCTTTTTCTTTTCAGAAATAATAATCACATTTTCGCCTGTAATTTTCGAAAACTACTATTTTGTTGAAAATAACACTACCACCCCAATCTTTGGGGCAATTAACAACTTTATGCCAAATTTGACGTCCCTAAGTGGTCTGAAATGCTCGGTTAAATGGTCTTCATTTTTCGCCAAGCTACATTATATATAGATATATAAATTAGCATCCAAATTTAACGCATTTTGAAAAGAGGGGTGGGGGGGGGGGGGGGGGGTGATTTAAAGTGCATTAGCTGCGGCAATGTTTTTGCAACGCTTATATCCACTTCAACAGAGTTCCACTAAATTTTGAAAAGTATTTAAAATTTAATGTTATGTTTTAATTTTCTTAATTCTTGCTACTTCCATCAAGTGAAGCAGCGAGCGAACTAGATTCGATTCCCTCTCGACCAAGACGGAGTGCTTTAACCTTGGACGATGATACACGGGTACACTGAGATAATACAGCGCACACCATACTCAGCGATTTTGCTTGGTCTTGTTGAAAAGTTTGTGGAGTCCGAGTTTTTTAGCCTCGATCATAAAACAAGGGAAACACACTCTCATCATCACTAAAATGGCATTGCCTGTTAAAAGAAAATCTCAACCCGAATCAGTATGTCAAGACATTTTTATTCCAGTTTGCATGCATAATTCACATAATGTTAATCAGATTTCATCTCTGGGTAAGATCTAGTTTACGATCTGCCGAAAAACTTAGGCCACATGGTGGAATCAAAGACTGGGTTTGTTACATGCAGATGTTCGCAAAGTTTACTGGATCAGTTTCGCATGAACGTATAGAAAAATAAGCTTAATATGTCCTAACCATGCAGGTACGCATTATACATATCTATCTATCTATCTATCTATCTATCTATATATATATAAATATATGTGTGAGCTCAGGAAAAAAAATGTGTGGAGGGTAAGATAGAACCTCTAAATTAATAGGTAGCTCGGGTGTTTGGATTCGCTGGCAAATTGCAAAACATAGACCCATTAAAAGTAAGGATTGTAAAGTCATTTGTTGTGAGATAAATACAACTGCCTTAGCGACAAGAAGTAAATTCTATTTGACTAGTGATTCACCGCCGATCATCATAGTTTAGCCCTTTGTTCATGTAACTCATCTACCAAAACTTCACTTACACAATAGGCTTATACTTAAAATCTAATTAGCATATTTCGACAATTTCAGAACATTCAGAAAAGCCCCTGATTGTCTGTGAAAATCTAAACTTGAAGTCCAGTGTTAGGCTCAACCTGGGAGATGCTTATCTAACTAATCCACGTAACCGTGTAGTTTAGTGCCGGCATTGTGTTCCACAATGACCTTCCAGCATATATATATATATATATATGTATATACTGACGGGGGCAATTTTATTTCATTGCCATGATATTTTGCTTACAATTCCCAATTGGCCAAAAAGTTTAATCAAAGCGGAGTTTTTTTTTTAATATGATATAAAGTTATAATACATGCATAAAATTTCATTAAGCAATGACTTTAAAAAAAAAAAAAAGAAAGAAAGTTACAAAACAATGTGCACAAATTAAAAAAAAACGACTTCAAAAAGACAAGTAAAGCAAAACGAAAGAAAATACAGCACTTTTTCAACAACAGGAAACCTGTTTACACATTTAGATAATGCATCAATGATGACATTCGACGTTTGCCTAGCATAATAATGTAGGCTAAAAGTTAAGAATAGAAAGAATGGGGTCCATCAATAAGGGAAAAAATCATGTAGAATTTAGATTCTTCAGCTGAAAATTTAATGTTAATCTGCTTTTAGATAACTATAACTTACCACATTCTCATTAACAAAATTTGGGGCGATTTCACGAGAGCTACCAGGGGGTATCTGTGCCTAAGCGTTGGCTTGAAAGTGGACTAAGCTATGCTGAAGAACTGTTCTTAATCTCTTTCGGTGTTAAGAGTGGAAACAAAATTGTGCAAACTTAATTTTCTTCGAAACAAATTTCACCTTTAATGTCAATATGCGATATTGCAGATTGTTTTGACTTGGTTTTTTTGTTTTGTCCGAAGAAGAGTGGGGAGGGGTTAGCAATAGTTGAACTATAGGTACCGTAAACTGGAGTGACTTTGCATCATTTTTAGACTTTTTCATTAGATCAAAATCCTGATTTGCACGTTATATACACAATTTGAGTGATTTTTTAATGAGTCATTTTCTCAGCCATATATATTAAACACAAATGGTGCAAAGGAATAAGTATTGCATCAACCACAACAATTTGATTGCATGATTTTACAAATTGACAGAATGGGTTGACTTTGCATTGAAAGATCAGGAAGCAAATGAGAAAGTGAAAAAAAAACTATAGTTCAACTCAAAAGATTAATGATTGAAAAAACTGATCACAGATTGTTTTGCTTAACTTTTTCTATCAATACCAGACAAGTACTTTAACACGCAGGACACAACAACCCATAAAAACAGTTCCCTACTCTCACTCCTTACCAACCTCACCCCTCCCATCTCTACGGCCTTTCCAACCCTAGGAATTTTGTTCACAAATGTCCCCATAAGTAATATAGATCAACTAAAGAACATTTTAAAAAACCAGCAGTTTAGAGTGTGAAACGATACAAAATAATACATGGATTTATGATATCCTTAATTCAAATACTGAAAAACATTTCTAGGTTCTTTTCTGGGTGCCATTCATCAATACTATCATCACTCATATCAGATGACTCGATAGCAGAACTGGGGGGATGTTGGACAGCTGAAGTGGTGTTGGCACATTTCCTACTAGCAGACGATTCTGATGGATCAGAGGCATTATGAAGATCTGCCGCTGTTATTGATTTGCCCGGCTCGATATTAAGCTTCTTCCGTGATGGCCGAGGGGTCTGCTTGGCTCCTGGAGAATCCTTGAACTGCTGTAGATATTCCAGAACTTCTGGAGATATCCCAGAACTGTTGGAGATATTCCAGAACTGCTGCAGATATTTCAGAACTGCTGGAGATATTCCAGAACTGTTGGAGATATTCCAGAACTCCTGGAAAATCCTTGAACTGCTGCAAATATTCCAGAACTGTTGGAGATATTTCAGAACTGTGCAGATATTCCAGAACTGTTGGAGATATCCCAGAATTGCTGCAGATATTCCAGAACTGCTGGGGATATCCCAGAACTGTTGGAGATATCCCAGAATTGCTGCAGATATCCCAGAACTGTTGGAGATATCCCAGAACTGTTGCAGATATTCCAGAACTGCTGGGGATACCTCCGCCACCCTGCGTTGATTCTCTGCGTCAGCCGCAGCCGGGTACTTCTTCAAGACTGCGTCAGCGTTGAGTGGTGTAATCCCACAAGCACGAAATCCAGACACAAGGTTTTGGGGCACCCTCATTCCCATTCCGTCAATGACTTTTGAAAGAAGACATGGGAAAATCAACTTGGCAAGTGAAGTCGACTTTGGATTTTTCATCTTGTGCTCCTCCATGAGCTTTCGCCTCTCCCTTTTCATGGGCCCTAAGAACGATAACGTTACGCCAAGCGGCTGACACTTGTTTGCGCCTTTAAGGGTCAAGAGAAGGAAACGAATGTTGTTTGTGCCACACTTTTCTAAAACTGATGCACTAAGATGTGAGCTGAGATTGTCTCCTATAGTCACTTTAGGGCCCTCGCGACGACGAACCCAGGGCACGACTATAGACATAAACCACTCCTCAAAGTTCTCCCCATCCATCTATCCATTCTTGCTCCTACTAAATCGAGTTTCTGTTAGTCCACTGTTACACCACGGTTCCCATAGATGTGCAGCTTTCTATACGACAAATAGAGGTAGCTTTTCACCATCGGCAGTGCCAGCAAACATCACTGAGATATTGCCTTTGGAAAAATTCATAACCCTCTCTGTGTATTTCACCCCTCTCTCGCTTGATGGATCACAGTAGCGTCCATATTATTTTTGTGTAGGATCAAAGACAGCGATGAAAAGGGAGTCGTAATATTATTACTAAAGGATAAAGAGCAAATGAAACGCAGGTTTTTTCCAAAGTGTCCACTGTCCCTTGGGAAACTGAAAAGACAACAAGATTCACCGAGTTTAAAAGAAAAAAAAGAGGGGGGATAATTTGGTTTTCCTCATTTAGATTTCTCTCAACTTAGTTTTCTCCCGCTAAATTTACAACTGAAAACCGCTGAGTGATGTGAATGTCAATCGATATAATTTCGACCCTGCCGCTATCGGTAGTATCTTGTAAATAAATCCCCAAAGGAAGAGGAGCGCAGCTGGTAGTGAAGTTAGAGCGTCCGCCATGGTATCAGCAAGCAAATTTTTTATCGGTTTGATGCCCCAAACAGTCCTTGGGACTGCTTTTTAATGTTGCCTTGTTTTTGTTTTATTGTTGTTGCTGTTGTAATTTTTGTTATTTTTATTGCTGTTGTCATTATTATTTTCTTTTTAAACTAAATCTTTCTAGTTCTGCCTTGTCGGACGGTTTCTTTGATTAGACGAAAGGGTCTGAGATCGAATAGTTGTGGATGTGCTAGATTAAACAAACACATCTTAAAGAGCTGGAAATATATTACCGTACTAACTATTCACCGGTGCATTTTTGGGCGTTGTCTAACGCTCTCTGATGTTGTTACCTGCCGCATCCCTGCTACTATATTCAGCTCTCTGATGTTGTTACCTGTCGCATCCCTGCTACTATATTCAGCTCTCAGTTGTTGTTACCTGTCGCATCCCTGCTACTATATTCAGCTCTCTGATGTTGTAACCTGTCGCATCCCTGCTACTATATTCAGCTCTCTGATGTTGTTACCTGTCGCATCCCTGCTACTATATTCAGCTCTCTGATGTTGTTACCTGTCGCATCCCTGCTACTATATTCAGCTCTCTGATGTTGTTACCTGTCGCATCCCTGCTACTATATTCAGCTCTCTGATGTTGTTACCTGTCGCATCCCTGCTACTATATTCAGCTCTCAGTTGTTGTTACCTGTCGCATCCCTGCTACTATATTCAGCTCTCAGTTGTTGTTACCTGTCGCATCCCTGCTACTATATTCAGCTCTCAGTTGTTGTTACCTGTCGCATCCCTGCTACTATATTCAGCTCTCTGATGTTGTTACCTGTCGCATCCCTGCTACTATATTCAGCTCTCTGATGTTGTTACCTGCCGCATCCCTGCTACTATATTCAGCTCTCTGATGTTGTTACCTGCCGCATCCCTGCTACTATATTCAGCTCTCTGATGTTGTTACCTGTCGCATCCCTGCTACTATATTCAGCTCTCTGATGTTGTTACCTGCCGCATCCCTGCTACTATATTCAGCTCTCAGTTGTTGTTACCTGTCGCATCCCTGCTACTATATTCAGCTCTCAGTTGTTGTTACCTGCCGCATCCCTGCTACTATATTCAGCTCTCTGATGTTGTTACCTGTCGCATCCCTGCTACTATATTCAGCTCTCTGATGTTGTTACCTGCCGCATCCCTGCTACTATATTCAGCTCTCAGTTGTTGTTACCTGTCGCATCCCTGCTACTATATTCAGCTCTCTGATGTTGTTACCTGTCGCATCCCTGCTACTATATTCAGCTCTCAGTTGTTGTTACCTGTCGCATCCCTGCTACTATATTCAGCTCTCAGTTGTTGTTACCTGTCGCATCCCTGCTACTATATTCAGCTCTCTGATGTTGTTACCTGCCGCATCCCTGCTGCTATATTCAGCTCTAGGTTCACCATTCGTTGTTCCTGTGGTCCTCTCTCTGCTTCTCGGGACCTTCGCTTTACCTTAGTAAACATCTTAGTTAGTGGACCAGATTGTCTCAGCCTCGTTGCTTTTGCTTGAAAAAGAAATCAAGATTGAAGAAAGAGGGATATGAAAAAAAAATAAAAAACAAAGTACCAATTTACTCTATGTTTTTGGGTAGACCTATAAATGATGTTAAAATGTCTCTAATCGTAAAGTTTTCATTAAGAGACAGTTTCTCGCTGTTGTTTAGGCTTATTTGAGAATCAAAGGCAATGAGCATATTATTCACTCCTGTAAATGTTTGATTGCCAATTATTGTCTTTCTCTTGCAGTCTGAGATTTTACTTTCAACCAACGGGTTGTAATGCCTAGGATTTTATCCCCTGGCGTAGCTTACTGCTCTAAAATGATGGAAGTGAGAACTGCCTAATTTTGTCGCTGCTTTTCTTGTTGAGAAACATCCCATTCAGCTGACATAGAAACAGAATAAGTTAGTTTTGTGACGATATGTTTCCTTGATTAGCCTGGTATTTCATGAATCGATCCAATTTTTTTAAGAACAAAGACCCCAATGGGCAACACCACAGGGCCTGAGTTTGACTAGAACTTGACCTGGACATTATAGATTGCGAGAGCTTTCTTATGAAGTCAGTTCATGCGGTTCTCATTCAAGTGACGAAGCGTCTGCATAATTCTATTTGCAAAGTAAAGAATAAAATATACTGGACAAGACTGATGATTCTTGTATCAGCAACATGGATGGGCCTGGTCTCAATCGGAACTTGAGCTGTAATGTATCTAAATTCCACACAACTTTCAGTTAATCGTCATCAGAACTTCATCTCTGATAGTGTTACTGGGTCAGCGCATGAATTCAGCCAATCACATCTCATCTCTTTGTGACACAAGACCTTATGAAGAATATCAGCTTGTCAAGGTAGAGGCCCACAGGCACGTGATACTAAATTAAAGCAACTTCCACTTATCATCAAAACCACGTTTTTTGCTCTTTTCAAATGTGTGAAAATCGGCATGTTAGTACTGCCTTTATAATATTTAATACATAGTAACAGATATCTGATGCTAATTTTAAATAAAGCTATGATTCAAGAACAAGTTTGAAATTCTATTTTTTGTACAAGATGACATGTATATCAAAGATCTAATGACGTCTAAGGCATATCATATTTTACAATATGTATGTTCCAAGTTTTTTTTCCTAAATTTGATTCTTTCACCATACCTCTAACTTAAAAAATAGAATATTTGATCATTCTAGGTATAAACTGTTTCAATTGTGGTTTGTGCAATGTAAAAAAAAATATGAAAATGAAAAAGTTTGAATCGAATAAAGTATCCTCATTTCCATGCATTTCTTATTTCAGAAAGAGTTTTGCTGAACTATTCTTTAGGGTTTTGCTAAATTATCACAGAGCAATACATTTCACACTTTTGACACCTGAATCATT
Organism: Elysia crispata; assembly: GCA_033675545.1. Lineage (NCBI taxonomy): Eukaryota > Metazoa > Mollusca > Gastropoda > Plakobranchidae > Elysia > Elysia crispata. Next base: position 298,594 of record JAWDGP010006323.1, on the reverse strand, counting down.
CAAAATGCTCATCTGAATCATTCACAATGCTCAAAGATGTGCAAATTCAAGCCAGAAAGATAATGGAAAATTGCAATTGAAAAAGAAAAAAAAAGGATTCTATAGCAATATGTTTCTGACTGTAGAGAGACTCATGACTTCCACGAAAGCATAGCATATTAAGTCTGAAATCTATAGGTTTACACGTATTTGTTGTACAGAGGTGTAGCTCCCAAATACTGGCACAGACCTATTTTCCATTCAATCTTTCATAAGATTATCAATGTGTGCCTTTAGGTAAATTAAAAATCAAAACTAACCGGTAAAGTAAACTTATTTGATCTAATGGCTCTCTGTAAAAGTGGAATTCTCATTCTCTATTTTTTACTAAAATATTTTATTTATACATTTTTGTATAGTCTAAATAAAATAGTAATGAACTCTGATTGCTAATAAGAATGGAAAAAAAAACCATCTAGCGATCACATCACTTCTTCAAAAAATTCCCATTTGTCTCCAGTCTTACAGCTACCTATATCCTGTTAAAAAAGTAAGACTCCTTGTCCAGATTTACTATCAACTGGATTTCAACGATTTTTGTTTCACATAATGCTTTCATGGAGAAAAAAAAAGCAAACAAATATTTTTAACATCTAACGTTATTTACATGGATAAGACTGACGATTGTTGTTTTGATGAGAGGTTTATTTGAAAGTTTTATTTTAATGTACATAGATGCTGTAAAGAGTCTAAATGATTTGAACTGATCTTGCCCACACTAGTCAATGTCCAAATCACTCCACTAATTTCTTTAAAAAAAGAAAAAACCCATGGTGTAAACAAATTTAGTGTAGCCCTTGTATGTGTTTAAATAAGATTTTATAAAGAACTTGGAATCAAGACTAAGAATTGTGTTTTACGATGATACTCCAGACTGATACGGTCAATATAAATGTATTGGACATCAGATTCAGTATATTCATATCTGCCTCCACTGTGTCAGCCGTCACTGCGACCGGGTTCAATTAGTTGGTTAGTTGATGGTGTGACTCTTTACTGGATTCTTGCAATCTGGTGCAAAGCACTGAGCCATCTAAACTAAGTGATTTTTATTTAAAAATAATACCATCAAACGCTCTATTTTCTCACACTGTTTTGCCACAAATCAAATAACTTGTGAATTCCCATCCTAGCGCGAGGTACAAAACATCGAATTCTGAAAATCTTAAATTAAAAAAAAATAATAAAAGAAAACAAAAAACTCCTCCTTTCCTAGGATCGGTGTATATCTTTATTTCATGCAACATGATTCAAAGGTCTTTTTTGGCACAATCTACTATACAGTTATAGTGTAGATCTATCTATGCTTTGACATTTTCAAAAATTGGTCCTTGGTTAAAAAAAACCTGAACAAAACAAAGACAAAACCAACTGGTCATACAGATGCATACTTTCGCATACTCAAAATTTAAGACATCAAGCTTCAAGAAGGAGACAACACAACTGAGTCCATTATAATTGATGATGAAACATTGATTCAAAACTGAAGCTCATTTTGGCAAGCCATGCCACTAGTCTATGTAAATTTGAAGCTTCCAAACAACTTGAAGCCAACAGTGCTAAGTTCTGTTCCCTCTTCCACAGAGTACCATTGCTATGATCACACTTGAAATGTTACAATAAAAAAAATATTTATATAATGAACATGTTTCCCTCTTTTCAATTTCAAACTAAAAATTTATAGGAAAGTTACAAGAACAAAAATTAATCTACATCTTTCAACCTATTTTTAGACATCTACGTGGTAATATATTCATCTGAGAAAAACATCTTATTTTGTACCCTTATAAATCAACATGGCCTGAGTTTTTATTTTTTTTTTTGCTAGATTGTCAATGATAAAGTAAAGCAATAGATATGAATAAATACATGAACATTACCCTAAAAAATTTTATGTTTTATGTAAATAGATTACACAGGAAAATATAACTTGTTATTTTATATAAAATATACTGCTCAAGGTTATAAACTGACACTTGCAAACTGGAAATTCTCATTGCAAAAAATAGCAGAAGTCACATACATTAAAAATACTACTCTGATCCCTTTTAAGGAATAATGAGATGCAAATATATATATAACAATTATTAGTTACTGATTCATGGAGGTCATGATTTTGATAAACAAAGAAAACTCATAAAAAGAAAAACAAAAATTGTGATGAAAATTGGTTAGATATTAAAATAGACATATACAACAGATTTAAACAAAACTAAATCCAGGAAACTTTCTTGAATGTACCTCAACATATAGAAATTATTGATACTCTTCAATACCCATCATGCCTTAGCCACACATCACTCTTATACATCGTCATAGGGAATCAATTTTTCACAATAGGCACAAATGGTTCAGTAACAAAAGCTCTGTCAAGTTCATGCTTTACATTGATAGATCGTCAATGCTCTTTTTTATTTTTTTTTATGGCTGAAATACTGAGAACTCCTACAATGGTGTCAAAAGCAAGTATGATGCGTGAGAGAAGGAAACCGTCGATCTGTTGATGGGCTCCAGGACAAAATGCACTATGATGATCTACATCCATTTTTTTGTAACTATGAAAAACAGTTGAACTTGTAATCTTTCAGAATATAAGTCTTTCTGTATCAGGCATGATCATGACTGAGGCATCAAACTTGATCAAAGGATGACAAAATACAAAGATTTATAAAGAGAAAAGACAAAAAAACCCCCTCAATTTTTTCCCATTTTCTCAGTTGTATTGTTTTGCCATGGAACTCCAAGTCGAGCACTGAACTTAGAGCGTTCCTAGATATTTCACCAAACTGCCTCTTTCACTGCTTACATCCACCAACTCACATACACACATACATAATTTAATGGAGACTAGAACAATTTCAAAGGGACGGTTGAAGAAAAAGAACCTTTGATGTTGAGTGGGTTGAATTGATCCTCTTTTCAAAACGCACATAAAAGACATAAATGGTTGCAAAAAACTTGCTATTGATTCTTCAACAAGGCACTGACCTGATATATCCAGTTCTCTATAACTTAAAGTAACCTGATGGAAAAGGAAAAAAAATGAAGTACAATAGGATGCACCCAGGTGGCTTAAACTACTAAAGCAAGAGATCCAAGTGTAATGAGGGAATTGCTATGAAGACATATACTAAGAAACTTAACACAATAAAAAAAAAACAGTAGCAAAACTAAAAAAGAAAATAAGGCTGATTTTTCCATGATTGCAGTAAATTCTTTTTCTGAAAATTCTAACGCCTATGCCTTGAGACCATTTCAAATAAAAATCTATCTCCACTTTAGCTTCACAGTTAAAAATAGTATACATTTAACCTTTTGCCTGAAATATTTCAGCAATCTCCTTTAATAAACATGGAACATTGTTCAATAAGCAGAGAAATAAAAAAGAAAGGAAGACAATTACAAGTCAAAAACTCAAAACAAAAATGCTGGAAAACCAACAATACTGAGGCATGTTTGAAAGGAAATTTTTCAAATAGGAGGAAAGGACAGACAAAGATCACGGCGTACCAAAATCGGCTCTCAGCGATACTTTAGTTTAAGCCTGCTTGCCTGCATATCTCCTTACCAAGGACCGTCTTCAGTGAATCAATCACTGTCAGATACGCTCTGCTGACGCTGCTAGGCAGGGTAAACCAGTGCGCCCGATATTTTGCGCACTGCACTTTGATGCGTAATAAAGTTTGTCTTTGTTTTACAAGCTATGGTCAAATTTGTTAACGAGCTAGACTGGTTTCCTCTTGACTCTCGATTTATCAACTCAGTCTTGTGACTTTAGTGAAATTCCCGTGTTTTTATCTTTAAAAGGTTTTATTTTAGAGCTTCGTTTTGCTCACTTAGTTTGTTAATTAAGTTTTATAAATTTACTTCCATTGTGTCAACTTAATTAGACAATTACAGACAAACGGCTCCACAGAAATCATTTTTTCTTCTTCAACTGTTTTCTAATATCATTTCTCTTTCTGATTTAACAGGTTTCTTATCCTCAGCAACAATAGAGTATTTTTAAATAATTTTTGTTTACACCATTATGGAACACACTCAAGATCGGCTCTACCATTATACTTCTATTGTGTTCACTTAATTAGACAATTACTTGCAAACGGCCCCATACAAATAATTTTTTCTTCTTCAACGGTTTTCTTATATTATTTCTCTTTCTGGTTTAACAGGTTTCTTATCCTCAGCGACAATAAAGAATTTTTAAATATTTTTTTTACATCATTATGGAATATACTCAAGATCGGCTCTACCATTATACTTCTATTGTGTTCACTTAATTAGACAATTACTGACAAACGGCCCCATACAAATCATTTTTTCATCTTCAAAGGTTTTCAAATATCATTTCTCTATTTGATTTAACAGGTTTCTTACCCTCAGCAATGATAAAGAGTTTTTGAATAATTTTTTTAAACCATTATGGAATTTACTCAAGATCGTCACTATCAATATAATTATGCGAATGAAATGTGCCGCACATGTGGCCAACTGACTTTGAATAAGAAGAGGAAAAAACAATATTAAATGAAAAAGTCGTTCTCTGGCGTGGACCTTAGTGATGACATTCGCATGGTGTTTGGAATTGATCCGAAATCTGTTGCCATATAATGTAAGGCAAACATATCAGCGTGTAAAAAGAAGAGGTGTGGCAACTATAAAGTGTCTAGGACTAGATCTATATTTATGACACAGACAACTTGAGATTTATGGTGTAAATTCGACAAACAAAATCCCTTATTAACCCATCTTTGTGATATCGTCTCTTTAACCTAGCTAAGGCATGGGAGTTTACAAAGCAGGCACGAGCTCTCAAACTTAGAGAGACTCACCGAGAGAGAACTCACTGAAAATAAAACCCACCCAGACATTCATATCACTAGCCACTTTTTAATTTTTACTGATTGATACCGCAACACTACACTACTTACACCTGCAGACACAATTGAAACGATGACTGACAGCCATACAGATAACGAAATTAGCGTAAAACTAGTCGGTACCAGCAGGCCCAGTGATAGCATAGAGACAGCTAGAGAAGATTCCCACCAGTTATATCAGCATGAAAATAGAGACCACACAGACTCTTCCCCCACTAGAGACAATTAAGAAAACGAACACGTTAGATGCACCACTAGCAGACACAGACAGTGGAAGTAACGATCGACAGAGGTACAAACATAGAATATAGATCTAGAAACTTACCACAAAACATGATTTATCAGCGCAACAGTCATAGACATGACTACCCCCATAGCTTCATCAACACCTATCAAACCCTCTGGTCAGCCACAAGAGATAATTCAAAAACACCAATGATAAAATGTGTTTTATTACTCGCCATTGTTCCTTGTTTGGATATTTCAACTAGATAGCGTAACATACGCTGTAGTAATAATTAAAGGGAATTATGTTTGGATCAAACTCACGGACACAATTTTTGTGCTGAGGATATGATTTTTTCGTGAATGTTTAGAAAAATATTTGTCTTATTGACAGTAACATTTTTTTCAACTTCTGTGGAGCCGATTGTCCGCTAGCGGTCATTTAATCATGTTAATTAGCTCAGTAACCAGGTCATTTTTCCGACTTTTTAAATGACTGATATAAAAGCTTCTATCAAAGCTATTTTTATAATTTTTTTTTTAATGACAACTTTTTTTACTATTTTTTTATTTAGTGAAAGATCAAATGAAAAGATAATTAAATGAAGCTTGCAGGTCGTATTAAAATGAACTAATATGACAAAAGACTGGTGCATGCCCGCAGTGCGGCCGACCTTGACCTCACATTGGGTGGATAACCCCAACCCCGTGACCTATTTATCGCTTGACTGAGGCCAGTGCGGCGCAACTAAAGTATCACTAAGGTGACGCCGTGAGATCCAAACTGAATTTGATTGAAATAAAAATAGAATTGCACAAATGAAAGAACTGCAAGTTGGATGAAAGTAAACAGATTATGTCTATCAGAATATGGCTTCTGTATACATGATGTACTCACTACATTTCAATGAGATAAAAATATTAAAAATAAATGATCATAATAAAAAGCATGCCACAATAGCCTAAAGTGAAACATTAAATGCAATTAGATATGTTACAAAAAAGTTTTAGGATTGTAAAACCAGGACAGATAATGAGAGATATTGCCACAGAGCTACTTATAGTATGCTTTTAGTTACATACATTCCTTTTTACTCTATCATTCACTGCACTACAAATAAAATAAAAATCATATAGTACTAGTACCAGAATGATTTTCGCCTCTACCAGCTATGATGCACAACTGCACAGGGCAGCAAGAGAGACAGATTACGAACAATGATCTCTATATCCTATGTATCAAAACTGCTTCTGTAAATTTTATTGTATCTGCAGGAAAGAAAACTTTAGACATAAATAAAAACTTTTCGGGAATTTATCACAACAAAGGATAAAAGGAGACAAAGAAAATCTAAAGAAGCACTACAAAAATACTGTAAATGAAATTTTACTGAGGTGTTTTTCGTTATTGTAGCAGTTCACTTTTTCAATATGGCACTTGCATAATTTCTGAGCGGACTTGGATGAAGATACATGTATATCCACAAGAGACTTGCTACAGAAAATTGATTTACAATGCTGAAGACTGCTGCGTCCAATATGAAAAAAACAAAACAAATCAATTCAATACAGATGGAAATAAATGGTAAAATAGACAAACATAAATGACTTGTATGTGATAAAAGAGAAATAAAATATCAATTACTTTTTGCATTGATCATTACAACTATACTTAATTTTTTTTTACAGTAAACTGTTTTTACAACATTATATAAAATAAAAACAAGGCTTTGGTTTTGATAAATATCCTTCAAAAATTCTTGATCTGGGCTCAAACTGGATCAATATAATCTGTGAAATATACCAAACGAAAAAATTCATGTAAATAACATGAAGAAAATCATAATAATGAATAGTGGTACATTAAAAATATAATGAACAAATACAATGGACTGAAGCATTTACACAATAAAAGAAGGCAATGTTACAAATTAAATACAAACATATTTTGTTGTTCAAGCCTGACATAAATCTATCAAGTATGAAATATTGCCCAGATAGTTTTTATATATGTGACCAGACACTGCCTTGAAAATCCCTGTGTAGAAAGAATTTAAAAGGGGAGGAAGGCACCAAAGATGTACGATTAAAAAAAAAATCTTGTCAAATGAACTGAAATCTACTATTTTAAATGACATACTGCATTAGATGTGTCCTCTACCAAAGTGAAAATCCCTTACACGAGCCAAAAAATTACTAGGCTGTGTCAAGCACATTATTATAATTGAGCTGTTCACTGCAAATTCCATTGAGCAAGGATATGTGGAGATAGGCAGAGAAAATAACTGCACTGCTTCCAAGTCGCTACTCAATAAGAAATTTAAAATTGATACCTGATACTAAACTGTTAACAATATGCATACCATGCCTAAATTGGTTGCTATCCCTTACATCATAAAAGGAATATCACAGACAAAGGACAACAACAACAATAATAATAATAATAATAATAATAATAATAATAATAATAATAATAATAATAATAAATAATAATAATAATAATAATAATAATATTAACAAACAAACCAAAAAAAAAAAAGAGAATCTCGGACTGAAAAATTCAAAGAATATGAACTTCATAATAGGTGGAAAAAAAGTTCCCTCTAATATTGTTTATTCAAGGAATGTAATTACGCAAACTTCTTAATTTGAAAGGTTTGAGGGAATGGACTTAAAACTTAAGTACTCTTCTTTCCTTTATGACCAAAAAGATCAGTATCAGATGCTAGCATTTGGCCATGCTTTGGATGCTTATTAGGAGCTACAAATTGGGAATTCACACGATTGAGATACTGAGAAAGCTGGGAAATGTTTTTATAAAAGTTGATACTATTTAACTTGAATATTTGAATCTCACAAATCTCAGATGGCAGAAGTGACTATCAGCAATTTTGTTAAAGGCTGTGAAGCTGCCTTAGGGACTTCAAACACACAATCAACTTTATATGTCCCAAAGGAGTGTCCGTTTTGCCTGCACAGAGATAAAAGTCACCCTTATGGGGAAAGGTCATTGGGTAATACGTTTAGAAATGAAATCTCTAGCGCTTGGGGAAAAATCTATAAAATAAAAAAAAATGTTAACTGAAATGAGTAGACTGCCTTGGCAGGCACTGAAATAGCCATTCATGCTTTTTTTTTTTATTTCAATAATTCCTATATTCAGCCTCATTTTCTTCTTTCACTTTATGGACAGGCACTGCACATAAACAATTTATATAAACTGACACGTTCACAAACTCTATCGTTACAAGTGAATTCTGGACAATCTCAGATTCTATGGGATGGTTGGCACCACTTGACTTACCAAAATTGTTCATTGTCGCTGATCAGTCTATATGAGCTTCTTCTAAGGCATGTAAAATGTTTGGTGAGAACCAATATTCTAGGCTAGTTTTCTAATTCATTGATCCCACTGTTACATATTTATCTTTTACTATGCAGAGCTCTGCAACTTAATTTTTCCTTGTTAATATCCATTATAGCTTGGGAAAGACAGAAGTTGTCTGCCTTGTCAAAATTAGTTCACATAAAGAATCTTTTTCCCTGCTTGATGCTTAGTCTGTCAAGAATCTTTTTTACTGAATAAAAATATAAAACATTTTAGGGCACTAACATCACTTTACTAGGAACAATCAAAATCCTATAACTTTGGTATATTTTGAGCAAAAAGCTTTTAGCAAGAAAACATTGTAAAAACCATGTGTGATAAATTTCCATAAATGATCTGCACAGAGTCCGGCTAACCTTTTCTTAACATGCTCTTTCAATGTGATTCAGGAAATGTAAATATACAAAGAACAACTTTAAAAAAGAGGTGTACAATTTGAAGTTAAAAAAATATATATCTATATATGTCATTTATCTATTGTGATTGTTTCCCTGCTTGTTGATACTTGGCTGTAGATTCAAGTGCTTCCACCTCACATAGAGGCTGACGGTAGGGAGGAGGATGGCAGGTCACAAAACCAGGATCGAGGTATGAAGTAGTCCAGAAAATTGTCCTGATGAGCAATCACAGAAAAAGGTCATAAAAACTAAATTAAAAACTTCAAGGGATCACACTTAGTTTGCTTTATTCTTTCTTTCAACTTAAGAGCAACTGTGCTGTAACTAGACTGCACTACCAGTACTAAAGGTTTGCAGATATTATCCTAGCACTTAGGATAACATTTTTCTCTGACTATTTGATTAAGAAATAACAAAATTTCTTGTCATACATTAAAAGACATTTCCATGAGATTGGCATCACAGCCAATTATTGTTTGCCAGTACCTAACAACAATTGAGATTTTTAGTACAGCTAAAAGAAAAAAAATATCATTTCTCTGTTATTCCTGCTAAATTCCGTTCCCCATTATCCAACAACCCTTGAGGATTAGACACTGAAGAATTAAAAAGATGCCAAAACTTAGATTTTCAAAGAGAAGTTAGAATATGGATTACCAGTGCAAAAAGTAATTTTAAGGTTGCCACCATTTGACCTTTTAGAAAGCTTCAAAACCTGTGAATAACAAGCCTGAGCATTCTCCAGGGCTAGGGCACTGACGGGATTCAGTTACAAAATTGTTTTCAACCACTAGATTGTAAGTTTTAATAATATTACTAAAGAAAATTTGTGATTTTGAGTCAAATTAAAAAGCAAATTGAAGGCAATTAAGACAAATGAAAGGACAGGCATCCATCAGATCGAAAATGATACAAAACAAATAATATCACAGATTTTATAGTTTTTGCGAATTTGACTTACTGTTTTTGGTGGGCAGTTCTGTCTCGCGTAAAATTCCATACTATATAAACACATCAGCATCCCATTACCAATAAAGAGAGCGACCCACATAAAAACATTCCAGCTGCGATTGCTGCCCTTATCTGTCAAGAAGATGAATCCAACTGGCACAAAAACAAAAGTTGACAATTAAAGTAACTTTAGAATAAAATCAACAAACATCCTAAAAACAGAGAAAACTTAATACTTTCCTAAATCATTTATAGGAATATGAGCTTTGAAAAAACTAAAAACTATCTTAGTCTCAACAGATTGATTTAAAAATTAGCAATTAGCAACATCATTAATCGGACTGACTGACAATATTCTATTTGAGCTCAATGAACATTGAATTATAACTTTGATCTGTATTATCTAAATTGGCTTGATAACTAAAAAAAAAAAAAAGTTTTTCAACTTCATCTTCAAATCTGCAAAAGCTGTGTTTCAAAATCTGCTTTGTGTTACATATTTTGCTAACTGGCTTATTGCTTAAGCCTACTGAAACAAATTCCTAAATTCTGAATTTCAAAACGTAATTAAAAAAAAATTAATATTTTTTTTCATTGAAAGAGATGTTGGTATTTAATATTAACATATATGACCTGCACCTTTTATTTTGAAAATGGCTTAATAAAAATAGATATAAAGAATTTGCAGTCCTTGAGTTTTTTAAATCATATCCACATATGCTAAAGTTTCAATTCAAAATCTGCCTTGTTTAAAAACTTTCTTCAGTTGCTTAAGTTGTCATTATGAAATAAGCTTCAATGTCCCTAAAGAGCTTAATATTTTCTACAAAGATTCCCTGGTAGGCCTATTATTTTAAACAGAAAGGTACTTGTCAAAACCGGATCACAAAACAAGCCTTTGAAAAGAAAAATTCATGGATTTGTTGTTTACAAGTGAGTGGAATGTGAATGTTTGCATAAAAAAAATCAAAGGCTTTGTTCCTTATTTGACAAAGAAAGATTAAAGCTACTGGCTTCCTAGTATAAATACTCCGAATTTCGTTTTCTTTTGTAGCCTAAAACTACTTTAAAGTAAAAAAAAAAAGCTGATGTGCGTAAAGTAATACATCGAATCAAAACATTTTTATAGTTTTCAATGGGGAACAAAAATGATTTCTTCTAGAAAGTGCATAAAGCTCAATAAACTATTAAACCTCTTCATATTAAAGGGGCAACAAAATGTACTCCAAGGATAATTTTTTTATTTATAAAAACTTGTGATTATAATTTCTCCTTGAGCACTTCAGCATTCCTCACAACCTATTTTAACAAATGATAACTATCAGTTAATGTTTAAAAAAAGGAAACTATACCGATCAGTGTTTATTTCTGGAACTCTTTGTTTTGAGCAATGGGGAAAACTTCATGAGCCCACTCATCTGACGCTAAAAACCCACAAGTCATATCTGCACAATCAGCATAATTCCGTAGAAAAGGGAAAAAACAGCTAGCCTCTCTCTTGCTGCCCATTTTATCTCTCCATTTTCTGACCTGTTCTCTGCCTATATATCTTTCTACCTGTCTCATTTTCTTCTCCTCTTTCTCTCCCGATCTTCTTCTTAATCTCTTGTCTGACTCTCCTTTAAACATCTCATAATCTCTCTTTATCTCTCTCTCTCTTTCTCACACTTACCTCCTCATTTCTCTATCTCTCTTTTTTGCTTTCACCCTCTCTTTATCATTTAAGCCATTTCTTTTAGTTTTTATGTCTCTTTTTCTCTCAATCTCTGTCTATCTGTGTCTGACAAAGAGATGAGAGAGAAAGAGACAGAGAGGGAGAGAAAGGGAGAGAGAGAAAGAGGGTGTGACACAGACAGAGACAGAGAGAGAGAGAGAGCCTTCCACTTTATCCCTACACACTCACATCCGCCTCCAGCAAACATGACAAACAGGACTGGGTAAAAGAACTTGAACGTGCATGTGATGATGTACTCATGGAACACAGCCGAGATGATGAACACACACGCCATGGCTCCAGGTCGATTGTTTCTCCCAATCAACTGAGCAAATGAGAAGAAAAAAAGGATTTAAGATTATAAACCCATGCTAAATTCTAAAGATGAAAAGATATAAGAAGAATTAACTAGAGCTGGAAAAGGGGAACATAAACAAAGTGATACAGACAAAGTCATGTTTTATAGAAACCTTAAAAAAAAAAAAATTGCATGTCCAACATGATGACAGCTTAAAAGAAAAAAGTTAGTTAAAAGCAAATTAAAAAATGAAAACTGCCTGCAGCTAACAGTTTTAAAAAGTTTGCTACACCATGAGCCGATGAAGATGAGGAATCCCAGAGGGTTTTTATTTTTGTTTCATAAACAAATGTTACAACCTCATACGAATTACCACTTCTTATCGATAGACTACCTTGCAAACATCTTTGTAGATGTAGGTGTAAAGCCAATCATGCACTACAACATTCCACGTACGATAATAGTTGGAGAAAGTTGTTGAGTTCCACCAATCCTGTGTGACAGAAGAGATATGACATCAATGGTTAGAAAAAAATCAAAATCTTTATTTATTGAGTATTACCATAGCTAGCACATATTTATTTGTTAAAATTACTCTCCTTATTATAACAAAAAAAAAAAGAATAAAAAAAAAAAATGAAATAAAAAACCCAACTACTGCAGATCTAGACAAAATGTCTGGCATCATGAAATTTTCCGCTTCTTAACATTTCGGCTTCACATATTTGAAAGATCTTCATTAATTCAAAGAAACAAACATAAACAAATTTGATAGATTAAAGTAATTGATAGCATTTTAATTTACAACTTTTAGAAAAATTCTGATTTGCATGACACAGATGTTTTACTATTGATCAATTAGAATCTCAGAAGATTCTTACTCCAACAACTTACTTTGTAAAACAGTCTATCTCCAAAGCGCAGCATTTCAGCAAAGGCATTGAGCCAAGAATGCAGAATAGCAAAGAAACCTGAAGAAAATTATAGATTCACAATGATGTGACAAGGATTCATATTTTTTCCCCCAATCATTTTTATGAGAGAATGGATGCTGATTAAGATATTATTATATATTTTTCAAGGAACTCAAAGCAAAGAGCTAGAGGAGGCAAGGTCAACCTTAGAAAGTCTGACAAACATACTCATGTTGTTAGAAAATAACTGTTCTTTTTTATGCGATAAGATACAAACCAAAGATCAGAATTTTGACTATTTAGTTATTCTAGTAGTTGCATATTTTTTCTTTTCAAATTGTGATAAGAAGCATTACTTAAACCTCTCTATGTTCCATTGTATTTAAAGTTAAAAAAAGGATACTTCTATTGTTCATGAACTTTAACTCTAAGAATGCTATGGCCACCTTGTCTAAATCAACCTGATTATCTCACATACATCCAAATTAACGCTGCCAGTCTGGTGATCAATTGCCTTTGTACCCTTGATAGTCAAGTACTGAGAAACGGATGGAGTTTAGCTTATAGTTACATGTTTTGTTTCCAACAAAAAGTGTATTTGCCAATATTTGAAGAGCTTCCTGTGTCTACACTCACCTATAAAAAGCACAAGGGTACCAGGCATCATGCATCCAAACACTGAGAGGATGAAACCTCTGGGCGTGATATGCTCTCTGTTAAAGTTTTGAAACACAGGTACGCAAAAACGCTCGAAGATATAGTATGTATAGAACAAACAGGCAAGCACCTGCAGAAAGTTGGTCACCACATAACGCCAGCTGATGGTCAGTGTCCTGTGGACATAGAGAAAGGTAAAAATGAAGGTCAGAGAGCTATGTCAGTTGATTGACAGTGTCCTGTGGACACACAGAATGAAGAATGAGGGTCAGAAAACTATAATGTTGGTTGGTTGTCACTGTTGTCTGGACACAGAGAAAGAAAAAATGAAGGTTAAAAAGCTATAATATCAGTTGGTTGTCAGTGTCCTGTGGACGTGGAGAGAGGAAGAAAAATGTATCTGGAGAAACAAAATTGCAAATGGCTAATGTCTAATGGCAAAGGCAAAAGAAAAAAGAATGGTTAGAAAAAAAAGGCATACATCTGTGAATAGTCGGTGTCCCGTGGCCATAAAGCAAGGGGGTAAAAAATAAAAAAAAACAGAGGAAAAAAATGTCTCCACACAAAGCAAGCCCTCTAAATTTAAAAAGATCCTTTTTAACTTTTGAAAACATTAAAAAAACAACAAAAAATAAGGTTTTCAACAAAGAACATATTTTGAATTTTACTTCATTTTGTAGTTCATGGTGTAATCAAAAGCCATGTGTCTTAAAATAAAATGAATTGCTAATTCATGTACTATTAACTTAATTAACTTAGTGTCTAGCTCACCACACTATGTGATGGGTAAAAAGTACCATTTTTACGGCTTGCAACCCAGACCTGTCACACACGGACTAACATTTATTCTTATCCAATACTTTTAAATAAAAGCCACCCCAACTTAACGAAAGCGGATATTGACATCCTTGGCTTTCGATGTGGAGTCTTTTAGAGGGAAGAATTAGTCTTTTTCAGCAGTTTCATTGTTCACATAGATAACATGATTTACAAGCCACATAACCTCTAATACTGTCACTAAGATTAAGAAGAATATTGAAAATCATGTGGTATTTGCAGATGCACATAGAAGAATTATGTTACATTAAAGTTCAAAATTGCAAGTTTACAATTTCTTACGAATTTCGTTGGCCTTAAATTCTAAAACAATCAATAAATACTGCTTAGTTGATGAAGCACAGCTCAAAGAAGTCTTTTTTGATGAAAAGTATCTTAGGTTGTTGCTTAGAAATTTCAATGAACATTTTTGTCTACTTCATAGATATGCACATCAATAGAAGTTTGGTAAAATGGGTTGTAATCTGCTTTAAGCTTGAGAGAGAACTTTTCAACAAATGCCTTGTTATTTCTTTTTACAGTACTTTTACTAACATTTTCAATTAAAAAAATCTTTTCCAAAAAAAAAAAAATACAAACGTATTAAAAAAGAAACAAAATATTCTGGTTGATTTGTGCTGTTTGTTGAGTTGACTATCATGAATTCTTTATGTCTTATGATTGAGTGGTGTAAACAACGTCTTGAATTTTCCTTCTTTTTTAAAGGGGTAATTTAAATAATTTTGAGCTTTCTTTCATCTAAAGGATTCAGGAATTTTACAATCACCTTGAGGCTAATTGTAATTTTATAGTAGAATAAGTATAGAGCCTCAATCTGTACAAGGGTAATTCTTTTAAAAATCAGTTAAGAAAATAAATGATATATTTTTAAGAGTAAATCATGTCTTTACCTTAAAAGAAAAAAAAATCAAATATAACTATAAATTAAAGAACAGTTGTTTTAAAATATTGTTTTCTCTCATTTTAGTATCTTGAAATAAGTTTTTGAAGCTTAAATTTTCAACGTGGAGAGGCCTTGAAGATATCTCCTGCCTCAACCACTACTATAAAAATATAATGATAATTTATAAAAAGAAATCTCAATAGCCATGACGCATCTTTATTTACAATATGGAGTAGATCAGAACAAACCTTGGGTAGTTGTCACGGTAAACCAGCGTTGGGGAAAACAAGAAGTACAGATACTTGGAGAAATCAGGGCATGTTTCAGAGTCATCTGCTTGAATTATAATGTGAAAAGGAAGAGAGTTCAATATAGAAAAAAAAACTTATCGATATTTACAATTTCCTCAGCAATAATTTGTCTTGCAGTTAAACTTAAAAATTTGCTACAACTTTAACAAGCTTTTTTCTTAGGCAAAACTCTATTGCTATCTTTAAAATATTTGCAAAGCATTCAAGGGTAAATTTAGCTTTGTTGCGCTTTTGAAATTATTTCTCATGTGTTATGACATAAAAAGTCTGTTGTGCCAGAACATACTTTTCATCCCTTTGGCTGAATTTTACGCACCCAAAGCAGTAAATCCCTCTGAAGATATCATTAGACACTATGCAAGAAAAAGTAGAGGAGGAAGAGAAATCAGAGACTATAATTTTCATACCATCATTTTTTTTTCTGTACATAACCTTGGCAGTATTTTCTCTTATGAAAGCATGGGATTTCATTAGAAGTCGTGTCTGTAAAAAAAAATTAAAGGAAAACAATAAACAAAAACAAGCATATAAGTAGAATAAATAAACATATTTTTTTCATTTTCTGAAATGGTGAGAGTTTAGGATCTGTAACTTAAGAATCATGTGGAACGTTTACCAGCATATCTAGTTCTCTCATTGAATTGAGATAACCTAGATGTCACACATCTGCTGAACCTCTCTTGCCATTCTTATCAATCTCTAACATTTTATCACGCTAATGTGGTTTAAACAATTTACTGAATATTGGTTTCAATTGTTTTGAAATTGTTGAGCCAGGATTTGATGAGAATTCAGGTATTTGAAATACATCAACCTCAAATTCAGTTCTCATGTGTCACAATATCAAATTACATTCAAGCCCAGCTGTTGCCATAACCTGAATGATAACTGCTTTATTTCCCTTACTTATCTTATCAGCTTTCAAAAGATAAGAGCCTGTTTCAGACTTCTGTCTTGCATAACGATACAAAAAAGAAACTTAATTCATGGGTTAAAATAGTTATCAAAAGATGCCAGCTCTAGAACATTGATTGAACTTTTAAATTTTCTTTGTATTTCAAAAAACGACCCAATGAATTATACTGGGATGAAAAAGACCACGATAAAAGCATTTTGAAGCTGGTGCAAGCAGTTTGAACCTTACAACCAAGTTTTAAAAAGCAATAAGACTTCTTGACACTACTAAAGCATACAGTTCGAACAGTGAAAACATTTTAAGGCTCTTCCATCCACAAAGAGCATGTTAAACAAAAATCATGACAAAGAATAAAGTGTGGATGTGGGTGCATCCAGAAACTCAAAGCTTCAAATATATGAGTCAGGAAAATTTTTACTGCTTTCATGAAATAAAAAATGGTCATAAAAAAGAGGAATTAAAAAAATATTCCAATTTAGCACTAATGTCACAGCTGCCTGATTATCTCCTACTATCTGAGCCAAAGTACTGCCAGCTTCAGATATGACAGCGATATTACAATTAATTAAAAAAAAATTCAACGTGCAAGTTTTGATAGCACTTGCTCTCAAATATGAATGATGAATTGGGCTAATGCTGGAAAGGAAGTTACATATTACTTAGCAGAATAAAAAATATCAACATTACTCACTTGCTCTGTGGCGATGATGATGGAGGAGGCAGGTGGAAGGTTGTTTTCCACCAGGTACATAATTGGTATACTCAAAAAGCCAAGCTGGTAAATAATTACACCACAGATCCACACAATGTCTAGCACACCTGGCCAAGGAGAAATAGAGTAAAAACTGAATCATCTGTTATAGTTAATTCAAGAATTTGTTAGAAGACTTCCTTATGTTTCATTGAGAGCAACTGACTGGTTGGATGTGCAATTTTTTCTGAGCTTTTGCTGGATAATCTACCATTAACTCTAGAAAGTTACTACTGCCTACAGAGTACCAGGAAGGGAATAATCACTCTTATTTTGTTTACGTTCGCAGTTCTCAATAGTTTCTGCAACATATAGAATTTTGGCCCTACACCCACCATAGCCGTTTGAAATTTTTGAGCAGGGCCAACCCTCTATTAGTTAAAGAGACGTGTATTTACTGCCATGAATATTACTTATGTTGACAAGAGTTAAATAAATGAAATTTTATAAATCACAATAACTGCAATCAGTGAAAGATTCTCAAGACGTTAATTAACTGTTTTTCATTTATGTGTGAAAAAGAAATTGTAAGCTCTGTTATTGTTGTAAAAAAAAAAGTCATGTTCGATAGCCTATAGGTAATATATTTTTTTTTTAATTTTTGTGTTAATATATTTTTTTATGTATGGGTATGACATTCAAGATGAGTATTAAGGTGATAATCCTAACTTTTTAAAAGAAATTGAAATACAGAATTCACAAACCCAGGGCAGATAAATCCACTTACCAGCATTGTTTGGATTGCGATAGAGGGACCAGTAGTAAGAGGCTGGGTACACAACATAGACACTTACCAGCATTGTTTGGATTGCCATACCAGGGACCAGTAGTAAAAGGCTGGGTACACAACATAGACACTTACCAGCATTGTTTGGATTGCGATAGAGGGACCAGTAGTAAAAGGCTGGGTACACAACATAGACACTTACCAGCATTGTTTGGATTGTGATAGAGGGACCAGTAGTAAAATGCTGGGTACACAACATAGACACTTACCAGCATTGTTTGGATTGCGATAGAGGGACCAGCAGTAAAATGCTGGGTACACAACATAGACACTTACCAGCATTGTTTGGATTGCGATACCGGGGAGCAGTAGTAAAAGGCTGGGTACACAACATAGACACTTACCAGCATTTTTTGGATTTCGATAGAGGGACCAGCAGTAAAAGGCTGGGTACACAACATAGACACTTACCAGCATTGTTTGGATTGCGATACCGGGGACCAGTAGTAAAAGGCTGGGTACACAACATAGACACTTACCAGCATTTTTTGGATTGCGATAGAGGGACCAGTAGTAAAAGGCTGGGTACACAACTAACAGAGTACTGCCCTGCATCACCACCCACATTGCCATGACCTTGGGGAACTTGCCAAATGCCCATTGGATCATTCCGAAGTTCATACTGAATCTGATGAGCCACATAAATAAAGACATAAGATATAAATGCACTTCAGATTATAATTGAAATACATGCCCAAGCTGAGACTATTTAAAACATCTATAAAATTTTAAAATATTGGATTATTTTGTAATGTTTCATATCTGTATAGCACCAGCATGACTGTCTAACACCATAACCTTTTTGTCACAGAGACTGAGGGTTATTCATACATACAAATTTAAAATCAAACTCAATCAAAATTTGATGTATTTGGCAAGTCACATACAACTGGACAGTTACCAAAGATAGACATATTTTCTCCAAATATGCAGAAAAAAAATAACCATGCTTTTTAAGTTGAAACTTTTATAAGTGTTTTAAGATGTTTCGTATAAAATGAAATCAACAAAAAGCAGCTTCTATTCCTGATTATCAAAATAC
Organism: Elysia crispata; assembly: GCA_033675545.1. Taxonomy (NCBI): domain Eukaryota; kingdom Metazoa; phylum Mollusca; class Gastropoda; family Plakobranchidae; genus Elysia; species Elysia crispata. The sequence goes on along the minus strand of JAWDGP010006323.1, from coordinate 279,603 downwards.
ATTTGTAATTCTTATTTATGGCTGCATGTAATTTCACAGTAAATCAATTCAATTTCCTTCATCAATAATCTTGTGCTAAAAATGTGTGATAAAAAAAACATAGTTATTAAAAAATTACAAGTTCAGAGAAAAAAAACCCAAAAAAACCAAAACCACACACACACAGTAAGAAACTAAAACTTGACATAAAACATGCACATACATAACTTTTTTTTCTCTTTCTAATTCACACCAAATACTGAGAACTTACGTGCCCTTCTCTAAAACATCATAGAGGATGGTGTTAAGGCTGAACACAATGAGGATAGCCACAAAAATATGGTAGATGGTGCGGATGTGGCTGATTTCAAACAGTTCTCTGGTAGATAAATCAGAGAAATGGTGTCTTGTGGCATATGTTTATATAAAACATTCACATGAATGGGGTTAAATCAACTCGAAAGGCAGCTTAAAACATGCGGGAGATTTCACCAAACTTATCAATAGGATCTTCCATAAGGGCGAGTATTTACTTCATCATTCAAAGCTTGCCAGCAGTTGATACCCTCTGAAAATGGTGACAAAATCATCCAGAACGGCAGCCAACACTATAAACTGCTTAAATCCTGGTCTACTCCACAATCAAAGCTTTTAAAAAACACAATACTCACGTTAAGACAGATCTGCGTGTGACGAACACTTTGTCTGGTAGTTCACCTTTTTTCTTCTTCCTGTGCCGAACGGGAATGAAAAAAAAAATTACCAGGTGCTTCATACACATTTTGGGAGATACCTCTGTTCATTTTGACACACCAATAATGTCTTAATATAAAAGGCCCTTTACAGCTTTAAGAAAATTTTGATATTGTAAGTTCACAAGCCTGGTTCTAAACACATATCATAAGATTTGTTGCTGGAATAAAAAAAAAAAAAACCAAAACAAACTAAAACGATCTAAAACAATTACGGCTTTGATAGAAAGATCACAAAAGCATTAAAATTTTTTTGAGCGGAGCTAGATTCATCTACAAGAAATAAGGCACTTTAGGTGGGGTATAAACACTTAGAATTATCGTTTTAGGTGGGGTATAACATTTAAAATTATCATTTTCACACATTATATTTAGAGTCAAGAAAGGCTTCAGAGGATACTTGTAGTTTAACATGAATTATGCTTCTTTTCTGACTGGAACCACCATTTTCAACTACAGATATAATTCATACTAAGTTACTGATACAAAGCATGCTTAAAATGCTATGGTATATTTAGAGGAAATTTCCGTAACTCGTGAAGTAAGGTGCTGTTGAGTAAAAAGGAGAAAAAAAGATTATGGTTTACTTGTTAAGTCCAACCACTGTGGAACTTGCCACAATAAGCAACTTTTTTTGGGGGGAGTGGTGTTTAAAATTCATAAAACGATAGATAAGAGAGCCATGAATAAGATATTACCACATTTATCACAGCTACAGCAGCAAAAGTATAATTCACGTTTTGAGTAGTAGTAGTAGTAGTAGTAGCAGTAGCAGTAGCAGTAGCAGTAGTAGTAGTAGTAGTAGTAGTAGTAGTAGTAGTAGTAGTAGTAGTAGTAGTAGTAGTAGTAGTAGTAGTTAGTAGTAGTAGTAGTAGTAGTAGTAGTAGTACTAGTAGTAGTAGGAGTAGGAGTAGGAGCAGCAGCAGCAGTAGTAGTAGTAGCAGCAGCAGCAGCAGCAGTAGTAGTAGTAGTAGTAGTAGTAGTAGTAGTAGTAGTAGTAGTAGTAGTAGTAGTAGTAGCAGTAGCAGCAGCAGTAGTAGCAGCAGCAGCAGCAGCAGCAGCTGTTGTAATAGTACTAGTAGCAGCAGCAGCAACAGCAGCTGTTGTAGTAGTAGTAGTAGTAGTAGTAGTAGTAGTAGTAGTAGTAGTAGTAGTAGTAGTAGTAGTAGTAGTAGTAGTAATGATGACAGGAGTCCTTACTAGTTGTAGGCGTAATATTACACGCAGTTAGAGGCCCACATTCAACAGCGGAACATGTAGCAACAGGTGGAGTAATTCAAATAATTCTTAATAAATAAAGTTCATTCTTGCATAAGACAGACACAAATGTATAAAGTGTGAAAGGATTATAGAGAACATCGATTCATTCAAAGATTTTTCAACTTATAACAGATATAGTGGTAATAGTAGCAGCAGTAGTATTAGTAGTAGTAATAATCATAATAGTAGCAGCCGCAGCAGCAGTAGTAGTAGTTGTAGTAGCAGCAGCAGCAGTAGTAGTAATAGTAGTAGTAGCAGCAGCAGCAGCAGCAGCAGCAGCAGTAGTAGTAGTAGCAGTAGTAGCAGCCGCAGGAGAATTGACTGCTACTGCAAGATATCCCAATTAGTCGGTCTTCCTACTCATAATAAATAGGTCCCCAAATTGACCCCTGGCCGGGAAATACGGTTGTTAGGTTCAATGCCATCTTGCTGCCCAAAGCTTGGCGTGGTGGAAAGCCGCCGTCAACTTCATAAAAAAGCTTTTGAGAAACTCAAAGGGCCGTACAAGTAACCAAGAAGTAGTAATGATAGAAAAAGGAAGAGAAGAATTAAAAAGTCATGGAGGCGCTTTGCTCTCGTTGTGGTGGAACTGGAACTAGTTACCGTGAAGTCAACCATGTTGAATGTTCCCATATGGGATAGATTAACGGCGTAGCCGCAGCATTAGTCCATGTGTACTTGGAAAAAGAAAACAAGTGAAACAACGAAGAAGAATATGGATAACGCTGCCAAACCTGGACGTTCCCGATCTACTTTCAAGATCTTTCTTAACAATGAAGAAAATAAGCAGAATAATAAATGAGATTTCGTCAAAGACAATTAAAGGTAGCACGCCAAAATATGTGAAACTTTTCAATTCATGTAATTGTAAATCGCGTTGTCTATAGACTGAGTTTTCTACAACAGCTACTTCCTACGCTAACCTCATATACTCGAGGTGGGGGCCTGGAGCAAAGGCTGTACCAGTCGCTGAGGTCCCAATCGACAGGTTTGTGTTTGCACCGGATGTGACGCCACGCCCAATGTTTCCAGTATCCCAACGAGCCGGACCAGATCCGCCCCACCAGTAGAGATGGTTGCCCGCTCCAGGCCCGTAACAGCGGATGTGACGCCACGCCCAATGTTTCCAGTATCCCAACGAGCCGGACCAGATCCGCCCCACCAGTAGAGATGGTTGCCCGCTCCAGGCCCGTAACAGCGGATGTGACGCCACGCCCAATGTTTCCAGTATCCCAACGAGCCGGACCAGATCCGCCCCACCAGTAGAGATGGTTGCCCGCTCCAGGCCCGTAACAGCGGATGTGACGCCACGCCCAATGTTTCCAGTATCCCAACGAGCCGGACCAGATCCGCCCCACCAGTAGAGCTGGTTGCCCGCTCCAGGCCCGTAACACCGGATGTGACGCCACGCCCAATGTTTCCAGTATCCCAACGAGCCGGACCAGATCCGCCCCACCAGTAGAGCTGGTTGCCCGCTCCAGGCCGCTCCAGGCCCGTAACAGCGGATGTGACGCCACGCCCAATGTTTCCAGTATCCCAACGAGCCGGACCAGATCCGCCCCACCAGTAGAGATGGTTGCCCGCTCCAGGCCGCTCCAGGCCCGTAACAGCGGATGTGACGCCACGCCCAATGTTTCCAGTATCCCAACGAGCCGGACCAGATCCGCCCCACCAGTAGAGCTGGTTGCCCGCTCCAGGCCCGTAACAGCGCATGAAGGAGCTGTCCTTGGTCAGGCCGCGTGGGGTGGAATCTCCCTGCGGTGCGTCTCCGCTATGTGACGTACATGTATTATGGCAGCGTTCGTTCTCCACACTCGGTCTGCCACGGTAACATTTCTGGTAAATCCAAGCAGAGTTTGTTGGCTCGATGCCTGTCACTTCCATATTATTTAGCTTGTAATTTCTGCAACTATTAGAGTTTTCAACTGTCTGCTGCTTCCTTGAAAACTTTTTCTCAAAGAGCATCTGCCAACCAGCGCTCTGTTTGTCCTTCTCAGTGTGACTAGCGTCAGGAGCTTCACCCGAGCTGTGGGATTGTCTCTCGTCTGGACTACTGGACACACTACCACTGGGAACCCGACAAGATTTCTGTTGACGTGCCAGCCTGGCCCAGCTGGACCGTGGCCGCCTGTGGTGAGTGCCTGCAACTGTTACAGGACACCGCAGTCTGGTTCTGGTGTTGACCAGTCGGATATGCCTTAAACTCAATTCCAGGAAAATACTATAGTCCGCGCTGTTTGACCCCGCCGACGACATGGTCAACCGAGTTCATCGACACAATCATATGGGCTACTGGTCACTAAAGTTCTCTCAATTGTTGCCGCAAACACGGCGAATCAGTTTGAACTTCACGCCACTCCACTCTGGATAATCTGATCACAAAACAATGGAACTACAAAAATCTAGAGCAAGCTGGTGACAATCAAGTGAAAACATCCTCATCGCACTTTCGTTAATAACGCAGGCTATTAACAAGCAAAGTCGGTTTAAAGCTCTGTAAACAAAAACTAAGAATAGAGTGCGTCGGATCACAAGACAAACAATTTTGATTTTACACCTATGGCTCTACAGGTCTACGCTAGTCCTTCATTCTAACAAATCTGATGCTGATGTCATGTACTTTTTAAATTCGCTGGTAAAAACCGGTTACTGAATCAACTTGTTATAGAGAAAAATACTTAGATCAATTAGCCAGAAACTACTTAACCAAAGTTTGTTATTCAGTTGAGGGAAAGATGCGTGTGTGAGTCTACTAACGCAGTCTATCGATCATAGAACTCCCAGTTGTAGATAGGTTGTTTGTGTGATTTCAGATAAATCCGTAAAATCTGTCTGTTGACTAGCGGTTTGAAAAACTATAAAAATGATTCCACATAACAAAGCAGCGTTCCACACTTTATTCAATAGAGATCGCTCTAAAGACAGGGCAGAGACGCCTCCATGATGAGCATATTAATTGAGATTACACTAGATCTAGTTATTGCAAATCTAGTTCGTGCCGCGTCATTTTTAATTCCTCCAAAATTAGCATACGGCGACCTTTTTGCGACACATTTCACGAGTTTGAACAAGATTACACCTGAGATAGTTTTGCCATGATGACATTGACAGCTTGTGGAGTTTGGTAAGTCAACCCGGCTAGAGAGAGAACAACGAGTCAGAAGTTCGGAATGAAGTTTACAACCCCCACAATGCGGGGTGAACTGCAGAATGATGTCAGTCGACTAACGACCCAGTTTCCCTACCGAAATAGAACCAGCTTAAGTTCAGACAAATTAGGAATCTAGATAAGGCCGAGCAGGGAAAAACATGATTGAGTGATCTGTTTACTGCATGATGAAAGAACCAATGCGCGGAAATGATGGAGTTCATTTTATGGAACATTGAAGGTTGTCGCAAACAAAAGGTGTCAATATTATTTTGTTATCATTACAGTAATAAAAAAATGACAGTGACGATGCATGAAAACACCAAAAGCACTTAGTTATCCACGTAATAACTCATAAATAAAATGCAATTTCTCCTTTTAAAAAGAACAGCCATTTCAATAAGTAAAAAACGGTCACAAATGTATGATTTTCTACACCATAAGCTAAATATTAGACACAAAAATATACCTAAAAATGCACAATCGACTCCTGATTTTTTCAGCCTATCTGTCAGATTTGATACAACTTCTTGTAAACTAAAACTCAAAGACTCAAATGAAAAAAAATTCTTCTGCATGAACTTTTTAGACCATAAAAAACACAGGCACCACTGCCACAATCCACAGCTGGAAGTGGCCAGAGGTAGCATTCAAAACAATATCTGGCGGTATCATACACAAAAGGAGTGAGGGGGGAGGAGTCGGCGACGGGGGACACACACAATGGTGTGCCCTTGGTGACATCAGGTCTGAAGGTCGCACCCAGGAAGTCCTTGAGGGTGCACAGGTTATGATTATAGCCTGTTTCTACCAGCAGGCCGAGAGTGACGCGGCGAGAGCATCCAGGCATTTGAGGACATGCGGTTCACATCGGGTCCTGGTGTAACCAAGTCCGACCAAGTTTTTGCTGCAGTTGTGGTGAAACGCGACACTGACCGATCATTCTTCCCTCGCAAACTTCCCATGATGCAACAGGTGACGGACGGGAGTGGAGTAAACATGATCGAGATTAGCCTTAAAGCGGTGGCGGTGTATCAATTACTATGAAAGTTCGAATGCGTGACCAATTGAGACAATAGTTTATTAGTTTATGACATTAGTAGTTTACAAAAAGGCCAACGTTAGTACCATTTATGTATCCTATTCGAGCGAGATCTACTGAAATACAGACGAAGAAGGAGAGGAGAAGGAGAATGCAATGAGGGAGGGTAAAAAGAAAGATAGATAGATATGATATATAGAAAGAAATGACACACGAAGGTAAAAAAAACCGATTTGATTTTATTTTTTAAAAAATGAAATATTAGTTACATTAACTGTATACTGTCGTCGATATAAAAGTCTTTGTCTTAAAATTGCTTCTTCATACCTAACACCCAATGATTTATTGAGGAATCTGATGTTACACAAACCTTCACATTTCATTGATACGGAAAATTTCAGTGAAAAGGACGTTAAAGAGTCTTACAATAACAGCAAAAGGATCCAAAATATCCAAGTTGGCCATAATATTTGAAAGCAAGGAATTAAAAAAATAGTAAGGCTAGCATTGTTTTCAATATTTACCGTGCAAAGTAAAAAAAAAATCTCAATTAAAAAAAAAATTGTTCATGTATAATAAACAAATAAAAAAAACACGTATAAAATTAAAAATAAAGTATGTGAATTGAAGAAAAACATACAGCACATGTGATTAAATAATTATATTCGGACGTTAAAGTAGATCTACATAACGAACTTTCTTTCAGGGAACTGAGCTATTCGAAGAGCTTTAAAAGAAAAAACAAAAACAAAGCAAAAAGCAATAAACTGCGATGCACATATTTTTTTCATGAAAGCATTGAAGAAACTGGCTGATAAGAGAACAATTCATTTGCCCGTTCTGTATCTCCCTCTTCACCACCCCCCCCCCCCTCCCGCCCAAAAAAAAGTTTTTTTAATACCTCCTGTGAAAAAAACACCAAATCAAACACTCAAATCACTCCTCTGAGAGTGTGACACAACAAACCCACAGGAAAGGCATGTATTAATCTATTGTCAGGTTACAACGAAATACACTGTTTGGTTTCTTTGGAACTTGCTAAACAATCATAACTCATGAATCACACAAGAATGCTGCGGCCAATGGCCATGAGTTCCATCTGGACTCATTCATGACTAAATCACAAAATACAAGGAAAGAAAATAACATCAGTTTGAGAAGGAAAACATACATCACCGCAATCAAAAAAAAAAAAAAATGCAAGGGGTTTATGCAACATAAAAGGGACTTACTTTTTAAAGGAGTAATATGCATAGCAAAGCAGCCAAACACACTCAACCATTATATTCAGAGTATGGGACTAGATAGCAAAAAATTAGCTATCTTCATTATAGAAGGAAGAGAACAGAACACATAAATTTTATTTTTTCGCTCATTAAACAAAATAAACCGCAGAGAAACGGACAAAAGATGCGGCAGAGGCTGAACATGAACATGTCATGCTTTAACCCTGCATTTTTACCATTTTTTGGCTTGTGTAGAGAAATTGAGAATCTCTCTAAAATAAAGACAATATTTAAAATAACTGTTGAGCTGCCAGTCTGCTGCCTTAAAAAGTCTATGAATCTTGCAATATTCTAAGAATAAACCATTTTATGCTCCACCTCCACCTATCAACATTTTCCCTTCAAGCAGAGGATCAAAATATATTTTTACAATAAAATTAAGTCGAGTAATGAAAACGTTCAACAAATAAATGAGTCTATATGAAAGAAACAGAAAAGGTATATTTTAAACCCTCTGTGTTTCAAACAGCATTTAATTCTTTTAAATAACTGTACAGATGTTATGTGCCATTAATAGCAATTAATGAAAGAGATAGTTAGAAAGCATGATTGTTCTAAAATGCAAAGAAAAAAGATCTAAACACAAGCAAAAAAACAAAACTGAAAAACTGAATAAAATTACAGAATTAAAAAAAAATTCAAACTCAACAGTGACTAGGGAAAATAAAAAAATACAAAACAAAACAAAAAAAAAACAAGTAGATAACAGGAAAGGATTATATATTTCTTAGTGCTAAAGCATCATATAAAATTTGGGTACAGGAACACATTTCATCTGTCTTCTACAGCTCCTTTCCAACTATGGTTAAGTGACCCTGTTTAAAACCTGAGACCTCTTTGCTTATAATTTATTCCTATTTAATCCTGACTTTCTGCCATATCAACACTTGAAATACTTACTATAATACTAAGGAAAAACTGCAATGTTCATAAAACATTCAAGGAGAGAGCAATCACACACAAAATAATCTTGTGCTTGAATAGGTTGAGGAACTAGCCTTCACCAAACAAAACAAAAAAAAAACAACCCAGGAATTTTTAGCATATTATATCCAATTTAATTTAAATTAGTCTAGCTTAAAAAAAAAACTTTAATGACGGGGGAAAAAAAAAGAATTCAACAAAAACAAAAGGGAAGAATCAACAATTGGCTCAAACTGAATTTGCAATGATAATGGTAAATGAATCATGAAAATGATTTAAGTAGGTGACCTGACAAGGACAAGATTAATGTATTCAGTGCATTTTGTAGTCTTCGACCTGGACCAGCAGTGATGTTAGAGGAAATGGAGCGGTTAGCTCAGCAAAGACACAGGGTTAGCAGAGTAGCAGTGGCATCACGCTGCACAAGCCAACAAGTTGTACATCAGTCTTAGAGTTATACACCTATAGCTAGTAAATTAAAAAAAAAAGGGCAAGAAAAAAGGTAACTCATTGGTTGAAAAAAAAAATGTGAGATGCTAGTGGTAGAGTCCCGCATAGAGAGATACATACTCATCTGCTCTGTCCATCTTTGCCCTGTTGTGAGAGTAAGATCAACATCGAGAAGAAGAAATTATAGCCTAAAATCAGATATAGGATGTCACCAGGGTTTCCCATCTTTTTATTTCATTTTTTTTTTTGCCCATTGACTCTATGGTAATCTTGTCTGAAAAATTCAGTAAAAATTACACCATTCACTCGAAATAAGGCAAATCTAGCCCATGTGTATGATGGCTACTAAGAGAGATTACTGTTCAAGCTTTTCATACAGATAAAGTAATCACTGCCTTGTCTTAAAACCTTTGCTCATTTGACTTACAGACTGAAAGTGTTCTTATGTCTCCTGATAGAAATAGCATCTGCAGTAATTCTCAGGTACTATATGTGAACAAAAGATGGTCCCTTATCCAATTTTTAAACCCGTTCTTCGTGGAACAAAAATTGACTAAAAGAAATAAAAATGAAACAAAGCAACTTTAGTGATAATAAATTAGATCTGGTACATTTGCCAAATTTCTACTTTTTATTTTTTCTCAGTATCAATCTTTATATCTTTTTTTTTATTATTTGGCCTGCAACATCTTTCTGTATAGCTAGAATTAAATCTCAGTTCAGCAATATTAATCCCTTAATGTAGTGAGCAGTACAGAGAAAATTGAACTTATAACATATAGGCCACAAGTGAGACAATATGGGTTTCAATGTTTCTCATTTTATTTTATTATAGTCTGAAAGAGTTGAACATTTGCCTACTAATGTGTTCTGATATATTTAAAACTTAAAATTTTCCTTCATGGTATTCCAATTTTAACAATACTATCAGCTCTCACATGTGAAACTAGGGTGACAGGTCTGAAAATCAGTATTATATAAGATACCCACAAACATGTCCAATACCCCAACAAAAAAAAAACTGATGCTGTCTATCTTTGTATTACCCTCAGAAATCTTTTTAATTCACATACATGAAATGGACAGGAAATGTATATCTGTGGGACTTTTGCAATATTCTAAGCTCTACATCTATTCCAGTCTAAGCTAAGCATTTTGTTTGGAATGTTTTTTCTTTCATTTTTTTCTGTATGATAAAAATGCAAGACAAGAAATAACACCCAGTGTTAAAGGTTAGACTCAATCTGCATGCACTAAATGTGTTTGAGTAACTTTAAAAAAAAGTGTGATTATGCTATTGCCTGTGTATCTCAGGCTGTACAACTATCCTTTAACAGACTATAGACTCAAAAAATATGTAATCACCTTTCAGCAGAGACTCTTGTTATATAACCCAATGAGACTGTTCTATATCCAAGTTTGATTAAGTACTCAAAATAAATTACCTATTGGCTATTAAATACTAATATTCTCCTTTACATCAGTCACCTTTATATCAATTAAATTCCTTGTCATTTATAAGCTATCTGCCATCAATACATAATATTGAATAATGATTCTACAAAAGTCCACAAAATTTCTGGAATACATAACCAAGGGTGTAAATAATGTCATTATTTATGATCTTCTCCTATGCATTTTATATAAAAAAAACTGCTTGGTTTTTATATCAAGGCTTCCATGCTGTGCAGCATCTTCAGAGTGCTGCAAAGAAATTAAGGGTAAGTTTACATGCTGTTATTCTAGTTAGGCTACAATCTTGGTGCAATAAATAGGCATGGGGTAAAGAAAAGAATTGCCAAGAGTTGATAAGCAAGAATTGTATGCAAACATTCTTTCATGCATACAAGAAGAGATAGATTCCCATGGAAAGAACGAAGCATAGCCCATGACAGTTATTTAAAAAAAAAATGTGGTAGAATTGTTAACATCTATCAAGTTTTTTTTTTCTGACAAGCATTCTGGACCTGAGACAGCAGCTGCTAAAAGCAATTAACTACAACAATAAATAAACCTCAAGGCATGTGTTCTCTTTCAGCACACAGTCTTACTTGATGAGAGCTGCTCTCTCTGGATCCATCTTCTCCCCATTCTCAATCTGTTGCACAGAGGACACAAAACCATCCAGCAGCTCTTCTACCTGGCCATTCATACTATCCATCAGCTCTGCTTTGAGTTTCTGGGGATAAATCAGGTCATTATCTGAAAACAATGCTTACTACAGAATACTTGTAGTCAGCACACATTAGCATACTAATTTTATGTTTCCACTGATGTCCTGTTATAGCAATGTTATTGTTATCTAAAGAATCCTTTCATTATAAAGGTTTAAAAATAAAATACAACAATGACAACTAATTTGCAACCGTCATATATGCAACATAATAATACTCAAGCGACCCTCCGGTAAATGAAGTGATAGATGAAAAAAATGTTATCAGAAATCATTTGCTACTTTGAAAATGAACAGACAAAATTTGAAACATCAAATTCTTTAGATAGAGGGGATGGCATTAAACACTCTGAAGCTCTGAAAGTCTCTGATCGCAATGAGTTTGTGATAATAAATCTAAAATTAAAGAAAATATAGGGGATAATTTCAAATATTGTTAACAGTGCCAAACCTTGCGTGAGGATATAAATTATAATTCTTGAGTAAGGTGAGTTTAAAAAAAAGAAGTTACTCAACACTAACAGTTACTTCCAATTACACATAACTAACCTCTGCAACATCTCGAATTCTCTGATGATGGATTCTCTTTAGAGTATCACCTCTTACACCACTGATTATACCTGAAACATAAATTTTTTTTTTTCATTCTATGTTGAACAAAAGACTTCAAAAGTTCACCTTTGACTAAATTTGAGGAAATCTTCCTTTTGGTCAGTTCAGTGCATGGGGGAAAACATATGCTACAGCACTTCATTCAATTTATTTAAGACTCACACTTTTGATTTAAATAAGACCATATGACCTGGTTACAATTTAAGACTTTCAATGCCAAAGTTAAAAGTCCTTTCTTGTTCCCAAGTTGTCTTTGCACAATAAATTTTGGCGCTGCAGTCTGGTAGCTCAAAATATTCTAGCACTGTGGCAGTGTGAGAACCGTCAGTTTAATCGAATTTGTTGAAAAGATGGAAACTTCAAGATGGCTGGGTACATTATATGTCCTCAAGGTGAATACAGGATGCGCATAGTTACAGATTATTTATTTTTGATACTCCTATAAAGTCAAATTGACAACTGACATTAATCTAGAATCTTGCTAGTTTTCCTAAGTTACAATGATTAATCTCTCAAATTAAGGAAAGGACTTCTTAACAGGTACTGTTTACAAGTGATGTTTTTTATTAAGAAATGAAGGACGAATAAGCTGATAACACTCTTGATTCAAAATTTCAACAGGCCAATATTTGCCATAGAACTTAATAAGCTCAAGTGGATCTAGATGTAAATCATTTCCTTACAATGAATTACCAATAAAAATACTGCATTAAAATTTAAATACATCCTATGCATCTAGACCCTAATTGGAAATCCTACCATATTAAGCAATTAATTTGCCTAAAAAATACTTCCTGTCTCTGTGCCATTACAGTCGTAGATATTAATCATTATACATTTTACTTTTTAGAAAAAAATAATTTGTTTAACTTTTAAAGTTTAGAATTCAGATTGTTCATTGCTGCTTACCGCTGCTTGTAAATGATAAATATCATGAGAAAAATCACAAAATACTGTGGCTGTTTATTTTCCTTTTTCTTCTTTAGCCGTCTTTAAATCTATTTAAAATGAATTTTGACTTACCATTTGTGTTCTCAGCATTGTCGTTGAAGTCTCTTGAGTTATGATTCGCCATGATTTCAGTCGTAGTTGATCAGTAGCGTTAAATAATCAGATCTAAATCATGAAAGTAAAGATTGAATTTCTCTTTAAAATCTTAACAAAGTGTATGGTTTCTTTCTGCCTTGTGAGTCTCCACTGGTCTAGTCACTTGTGACAAATTGAAATGTGAGCTTATAAATTCTATGGAGACTATGGATTTAGAAGCAAATCTAAGTTAGAGGGCCTAAGTCTTGGTCTCTAGATAAATCTATAAATAATCGTATGTGACTCACACTCTCAGTCACTCTGATTAATTTGCCAAATCTAGATCAGGATAATTTCAATGATAAGCTTAAAGATTATAAATGAGATTACCACAATGTGGCTGACTGCCTGTCATAAAGGATGTTTTGTTTCGATCTATCTCGCATGGTCACGTGAACACTACTATGCCATTTCCGGTACTTACAATCTAAAAGAGTCCTCTTTTTCCTCTCTTCTCATGAGAGAAGAGGAGTTGTACCCTGCATCCGGGCACTATTTCATTTTGAAAGAGTACCCTGCATGGTGATTAGATCATCATTTCCGTCACTATGATCAGATAGGGTAGGTAGATTGTATTAACGTTTATCTTATATCAAAAGCATTAATAAACAGGTTGTTTTACGTCGGCAAACTAAAGCAACCAGATCACACCAATGACATCAACGAGAGTGTGCACAGAGAAGCAGAAACTCGTGTATAACAAGTCAGACATCAAGACGAAGACACGTGAACAAGCTCATAGATATTCATGAATAAGCTAGGCATCATACCATGTTGAGTTAATTGCTATTCGTCACTCTATAGCCATGATCATCTACCTAAACCATCCATCTAATCTAGATCTAAATTTCTACAGAGTCTATGTGTCTTGAAATTCCATGAAGAATTTAAACCTATGTTCATTCGTAAGAAAGCATGAGATTATTTTATATATAAAATTATGCGTTGTATTACATTTTACAATCCGGGACCAATCACAAAAGACCGTTTAGTTCCCAAAACTTAATGAGCAAGTTGCACCTTGGACAATCATCACCCTACCTGTTTGTCTGTCTGTCCGTCTATCTGCCTGCTTCTCTCTCTCTCTCTCTCTCTCTCTCTCTCTCTCTCTCTCTCTCTCTCTCTCTCTCTCTCTCTCTCGTGTGCACAGAGAAGCAGAAACTCGTGTATAACAAGTCAGACATCAAGACGAAGACACGTGAACAAGCTCATAGATATTCATGAATAAGCTAGGCATCATACCATGTTGAGTTAATTGCTATTCGTCACTCTATAGCCATGATCATCTACCTAAACCATCCATCTAATCTAGATCTAAATTTCTACAGAGTCTATGTGTCTTGAAATTCCATGAAGAATTTAAACCTATGTTCATTCGTAAGAAAGCATGAGATTATTTTATATATAAAATTATGCGTTGTATTACATTTTACAATCCGGGACCAATCACAAAAGACCGTTTAGTTCCCAAAACTTAATGAGCAAGTTGCACCTTGGACAATCATCACCCTACCTGTTTGTCTGTCTGTCCGTCTATCTGCCTGCTTCTCTCTCTCTCTCTCTCTCTCTCTCTCTCTCTCTCTCTCTCTCTCTCTCTCTCTCTCTCTCTCTCTCTCTCTCTCTCTCTCTAGATATATGATCCATATTTCTATGTCTTTTTTCTGTCTGTCTGTTTATCTATATTTCTATCAATCTATCTATCCATCTATCGAATCAGTTTGTTCCCTGATGTGTATGTGTGTGTGTGTTTTTTTTTTTTTTTTTTTTTTTTGTAGACTTATAAGCGAAAAAAATATTTTCGTTAAAGTATCAAACTTCTAGATTTTTTTTTTAAAGTTAATCCTATATCTAGAGTTAGAGCTAGATTAACCTTTCAGGTTAATCTGATCCAATTTAGTTCTTTGGTCCTTTGATATTTTGTTATTGGTACGTGTTAAATAACAGTTGCAATTGAGCTAAACTCCGAGAAAAATTTTAGTTCCCATTTATTTAAAAGCAAGCTATAGACCAGACAATCATAGCGCGCTTTGTCTCTCTCTCTCTCTCTCTCTCTCTCTCTCTCTCTCTCTCTCTCTCTCTCTCTCTCTCTCTCTCTCTCTCCCCTCTCCCCCTCCCTCCCTTCCTTATTTTACAAATAGATTATGTGGCATACCGGCAAACTATTTATCTCCTTTTAATTTTGAATATGTCATCTTGCTATACTTCTTGGTAAGATCAAAATTAATGTTGTTAACATTAACATGGAGACCACCAAGGCTTAGCCAAAAAGCTCAGATTAGTATCCGAGCAACAAAGTTAACAAAGGAGAGTCTTAAGTCAAATCTTAACTCACAATATTTTACTTCCAGTCGTAGTCAGTGGGTAGGTTGCCGTTTCAACAAAAAACCCTGCCCGAACGCAGGGTACAGCTCTTCTTCTGCGTTTTCTCGCTCAGAGAATGTGTCCATCTTGCTCACTCATTCGTAAAAAAGATTGAGGAGATAAGCAATACGGAGATCCGCATAACATTCTC
Source organism: Elysia crispata (assembly GCA_033675545.1). Lineage (NCBI taxonomy): Eukaryota > Metazoa > Mollusca > Gastropoda > Plakobranchidae > Elysia > Elysia crispata. The sequence goes on along the minus strand of JAWDGP010006323.1, from coordinate 264,379 downwards.
CGAAAAACTTAAGGAATGTTAATTTCTTCGAAGAAGAGGGCCAACTGATAGGCTATTGAACTTTCGGGTATCACATGCGGTAGGCTTTGACGCTTGAGGGACACGGCTCTGGGTGGAATAGGCCTATAAATTCTTTCTTCGTAACATGAGATCTTTCCTGCTACTACAGTGCAAATAGGGCTTTTTTTCACTGTTTTGCTGTTTGATAATCCCAGGACATTTTGCATACTTCAATTCTCAAGCAAGTTATAACTGAAAAAAAAAAATGACGCCCTACATTCATCTTCAGGCATTGTGGGGCTCGAACCTACTAGGAAGATCCTTGCTAACATCAGATCGTATGTTCTAACTCCACGGAGAAAGGGCGAGAGCACCACTACTACTACTACTACTACTACTACTACTACTACTACTACTACTACTACTACTACTACTACTACTACTACTACTACTACTACTACTACTACTACTACTACTGCTGCTGCTGCTGCTGCTGCTACTACTACTACAACCACCACCACTGTTACTACTACTGCTAATACTACTATAATTGCTACTACTACTACTACTACTACTACTACTACTACTACTACTACTACTACTACTACTACTACTACTACTACTACTACTACTACGCTGCTGCTCCTGCTCCTGCTCCTCCTCCTCCTCCTCCTCCTCCTCCTCCTACTACTACTACTACTACTACTACTACTACTACTACTACTACTACTACTACTACTACTACTACCACCACCACCACCACTACTACTACGCTGCTGCTCCTGCTCCTGCTCCTGCTCCTCCTCCTCCGCTGCTGCTGCTACTACAACTATTACTACTATGATAAGAAAAAAAACACTAGTTTAGAAATAACCATACTTAATATGTGATTTTTTTTTTAAATGTTAAAGGAAGTGCAAAAGAAAAAAAAAAAAACGACCGACACAATAACTAAACAAAATGTATACACATAAAGCAGGCATCACCTAATATCAATCATAAAGCATCTAAGAGGCAAAGTTCAATATTCTGTGTTTAAGATGTTTGGAAACTGATAGTCACGGTTTTCCAACAATTAAAAAATGCTACCCATGCCACACACGCACACACACTACAAACTCAACCCTTCCATCCTTTGTTTTCATTTTTTTTAAACCCATACACACGGATTAGAGGTCATAACTAAGCCAATTATGGTTGTGAATGTGCTATCCACGAAGTTTAAAAAAACAACATAGCAAGAATCAGTCGATTTATAGCCTTGTCGCCGGGCTGTCTTCAGTGTCTTGAACCCACAGAGAACTCGGTATCTAAAAATGAAGCAGAGGTTAACTTCCGCACACCGGAAATGTCATACACTGTCAAGTAGAGGTGCCAAGGAAATGTAATGGGTTCAGTTATCTCTCGGCTAAATATGGATGCAAAAGGCCAAAAAATCTTAGTCGTTAGGGAATAAACGAACTTGAGATTAGCCTCTTAATATCTCTCCCCCCCCTCTCTCTCTCTCTCTCTCTCTCTCTCTCTCTCTCTCTCTCTCTCCCCCTCCCTCTCTCTCTCTCTCTCTCTTTCTCTCTCTCTCTTTCTCGTTCTCTCCTTTTCTCTCTCTTGCCCTCTCTCTGTCTCCCCCTTTCTATCTCTCTTGTCCTCTCTGACCCTGTAACTTTGTTTGTTTGTCTGTCTGTATCTCTCTCTCTCTCTCTCTCTCTCTCTCTCTCTCTCTCTCTCTCTCTCTCTCTCTCTTTCTCGTTCTCTCCTTTTCTCTCTCTTGCCCTCTCTCTGTCTCCCCCTGTCTATCTCTCTTGTCCTCTCTGTCTCTGTAACTTTGTTTATGTTTGTCTGTCTGTATCTCTCTCTCTCTCTCTCTCTCTCTCTCTCTCTCTCTCTCTCTCTCTCGCTCTCTCTTTCTCTCCCTTGCCTGCCTATCTACAATAATGTGGGTATTATAATTATCTGTCGGTCTCTAATTTCTGTTTGTGTGTGTCTATCGGACCTGTATTCTCTCTCACTCCCTCTCTTCCTACTATATTTATACTTATTAAAAAAAATATCTTCCAACTGAATCACACACTCTCCATCTTATCTTACATCATGCCTCTCTGTTTTGTTTTGTACTCCTATCTCATTACTCCAACAAGCTATAAACCCGGTTCTACGAACGGGACCATAGTGCCAGTTTGCCAGGGCTGGGGTGCGTGTGCGTATTAAATAGGCTTATAAACGGTCTTGATATCTATCCTTTCACGCAAACGATCCATTATAATTATATGCCTCCACCTACCCATCTTTACCTAGAATCTACATATCTCGATTATTCTTATTCTAAAAGCAAAATTTAGATAAAGGACTTAAATCCTTTTGGAATAAAGGAAATCGATTAATTCCATACTTTCCAAATATGTTTTAGTTCCTTTCCACCGCTTATTAGAAAGCTTTGAATTTTCGCTATAAGTGCATAAAAATGCACTTCCTGTCCGTACTTCTTAGCTGGGCGGATAATAAAGCTACATTATAATGGAAATGTTTAAACAAATTTGTAGCCTAAGCCTAAAGTAAAATCTAGATTTCTATCGTAACCTTTTGATTTGAGTCTAGCTGCTGTAAATATTTGAGCCCTTGATCTGGAATCTATGTCGAAGTAAATTTTTAGATTCTTTACTTAGATCTTACATTATATCATGTAGATCTAGATCTAGATCTATTCCAGACGGTTTTAGATCTGCCGCCGCCTACATTGTGTGCGTACTTTTAGTTTCATCCCTGCCATCTCTGCCCAGCTGTGCTTACGGGAAATAGTTCGTACATTCGTCTTAATCAGATTTTTACCTTTAATTTAAAAAAAATAATACTTTGGTGAAAAATAATATTACCACTCCAATCTTTAGGCCAATTTCCTTTATTCCAAATTTGACGTTCATATGTGGTCTAGAAATGCTCGGTTAGATTGTCCTCATTTTTGGCCTAGCTCCGTTATATACAGAAGAAATGTTTTAAGTTTGCATCTATCCAAAATTACATGCTTTTCATATTCTTTTTACTACCTGGTATTCCCGCAACCATAACCTGTAAAAATGTACTCAGCCTTTATGCTATAATCTTTTCTATCAAACTTAGAGGGTACTTCCTTCCCAAACTATCAGTGTGGTTTACATCCTTCCTTTTTGAACACTTTTTCATCATTGCCCCTTCCACCTCGTATTTTTCTATCCTTTCCCGCTCAAGTTTTTCTCAATTTTTCATGCTAGGCCTGAGTCCTTGTCTCCCTTCCTTTATACGATGCATGGAGGCCTAAACAACACATTTTGTTGTCTTTCCCATTACCGCAGCACCTCGCTTTCGTGTCGTTCATTATTTTAGTGCTTCGTTCTCACTTTCATCACGGCATTAACCATCCATAATTTCCGAAGGCACCAGAACGCCCGTGCACCAAAGCTTGCGTTACCAGAATAAAGCGCCACTGAGTGGCTTTCTGCGCTTCAAGCCTCTTTAAAGGGCTGAACCCTGTATTTCTGCGTATGCCGTACCTAGCTGTACAGGACAAAATAAGACTAGACAGTGGTAACCAGGCCAATATCAGTCTGTGCCACTAATTATCTGATAGATCATTATTGTAGTAGGGCCTACTCTGTTCATGGACAATAAAAACTGTATAGGCATCTTCAGTTCTGTAATTTTGGTTTTCAATTCAGCCAGTTATTGTGACTTTTACAGTTTTATATCAATATCATGGTATAAACCATAGGACCATAACTGATTCTAGATATCTAACATATGCTGAAAGAGACGACTTGTGCATCTGTTCTTCTTAAGAATTGAATGGAATTGAATTGCAAAGGAACCTACTAAATATCACTTTAAGTACCTGCTTTATATTCTGGATCCTTCAGATTTTGTTTTATTTTTCCCTAGAAGTTATAACATAAATAATAATCCTCAGAATGAAGCCTAAAGCATCAACACTGTTGTTGTCTCTCATGGTGTGTAACATATCCCCCAACATAGCCATGAGAAACAGCTCGTGCATCCTTCTCCCGCTGCTTGACGGCTTCCTCCACAGAACGTTCGTGATAGACGACCTTCACCCCGTGACATCACTAGCTGCTTGTGCGGTTCGTTGTGCAAGTCAACTAGAATGTGGATCTTTCTTTTTCGTGGAGATTGAAAATCAAAGGTCATGCCAAACACACAGCTTGGTATTTACCTCTACAGAGGGGGCAGAGGTCAGCCCAGGATCGCGGTACTACCAATTGTTTGAAGGTTAGAACAAAATTAATGTAGATCTAGTTTTTCTTTTTTCTTTTTTAAATAGAGTGTTGCACATTCGAATGTTTATTTATTTCTTGATCCACATCAATTTTGGTTCTTGAGACTGAATTTCTTATATTTATATAAAACAAAATATTTAATGCGAGTTGCAACATCTTGCACCTCTGTTCGGTTTTTATGGCTCATTAAAGGTGAGAATTAACCCACCACTAGAAAATTTTACCCTATTGTAAACCGATATAGTAACTGTAGAAGGATCTCTTATGACAACGCTTGATGACAATGACGTGAATTTCATCAGTTATTCACCGCATAAATTATATATTCATGTTTGTGAATTTCTCAATTATTATGCTACTCTTCGTTTTGTTTTGTTTTATTCGTTCAACGTAGCTAGTGCTTTGTTGATGCTCGATCCAACAGTACAATTTATTGTAAAAGCCAAAAGAAATTAATGCCAGTAGCACTAAGGTTGTAAACCAAATTGATCAGGATGTCATAATGTCCTGACTTAAAACACACACACACACACTTTGTGCAAATTTAAAAACCAAACGAAGTACTGGAAAACATATTATTAAGCTTTTGGAATTTGGAGACAATCATCTCTACAAAGAAAATGTCCGCAAAGTTTTCCATTCTTTTAAATGTTATATATATATATATATTTTTACTATGCAATGTGTAACAAACGAAAATATAAATTTACATTTTTCTTACTTTTCTGTGCGGTATTTTTACAATCTTTTAGTAGTTAAAAAAAATATAGAATATGATTTAAATATTTAGTACGAGTAGAATTTTTAACATAAGTGTCGATAGAATTATTCTAAGCGACAAAGGTCCTCTACCCCCTTTTCACATTTTACGAAATACCAACAGGTATTGAGTTTCACACGGCAGCTTGATAATCCAACTCACGTTTCTTGCAAACTATGTGGTTCATTGTGACTCACATGAACGACACAGTATAGTTTTGACAGGAAAGCGCTAAATGTATCTTATTTCTTGATTTGGCTATTTCGATTACAATTTGACCCCTTTGCTCGAAGCAATGTAGATTGGTTTTCCCAGTTTATAAGAAGCATTCCATTTTTTCCCTTTTATTTGCTTCATTATAGACAGCATTGAACGGCTATTACCAGGGAGAAGATAATGAATATCAGAAATATATTGTATTTCCATGTGGTATAAATTGACTTTTAAGATGTGTAAAAGGGGGAAATAACAAATAAAAAAAATTCTCAGGTTTATTATTGACACATGAGCGAAATCCGATTATCACTTTATCTGGAGAGACCAAAAAAAAAAAGGAACACGAAATCAATAGAAGAAAAAAATGTCGAAATTGTAGGGAACCAAACAAAAGGTCTCGCAATGTTTTAGAAAAAGTAAGATTTGTCTCTAGTATCTGTTGAAGGCAGGATTAAAAACATTGACACACTAAGTCCAAAAGCCTGGACTCTCCACTTTACCACAAGATCACGACACCTGTTAAAATAGTATAATGAAAAGAAATGACATTGAGTACGCAATAAAATTGTCAGGGTACAGAAGATGGCAGAATGTTCAGGTGTTTTACACAAACAATACTGACTCTCTTTCCCCAAAATAACAAATAAAGTAAACGAAGAAAAATTAGTGAATCAAAGGGTTGAATATTTAGTAGCAAAGGAAAAAAAAAACTCAGTGTAATGGTAAAACTGCGCGGCGCGCCATCAAACTACACGGAAAGAAACCGAATGGAGTATTGCTATGTCAACTGTAGTGTTGGTTTCATCACAACAACCACTTCCACAACCACCTCCAGTAATAACAACATAAAAAAAACCATGAAAAGTAACAATAACAACTAATAGTTTCAACAGGAACAAAGAAAAGAGTATCGGGGAAGACAAATAATAATTTCCATAGACTATAAGCAAACTTCCAATCATAACAAAGACCTACCGGTATTGAATGTCATGTTAATCTCTTGTAGACTGGTGCCCTCAAAAGAAAGGCTACATCCTCAACCGAAAACTTTCTCTGTGCTACCATTTCGTGACCTCAGAGCAGACTTGGATTTCAGCCATGACAGCTTGCGAGAAGGAAGGTGGGCACCTGTTGTGGCTTACATCGCAGGAAGTGGTAGATCATCTGAAGGACTTCCTTTCTTCATCTCCAGGTACCGCATTGCTTAAAAAGTCTTTTAAAATAAAACAAATTTTTATCGATTTGGATAAAGTTTGCACCCTGAGCGTTGGAAGCAATTTGCGAGACTAAAAATCTTAAACTTATTACAAGAAAAAAACAAAAACAAGGAATACGATAACAATGAAGGTGTTTGGTGATAATGGTTACATGTACATTGACGGTTATTGTGAAACGGTCACGACGGATCTGCGCCAAGCCGATCTGATCTTCCCACCCCAGACGTCCAAACCAAGAATCCAGCACAAAATCTTCTCAGTTGCTGAGCTAAGGTGATGATGATTCCGATAGATTTGATAATGATCGTTATGGTAGGGGGAATTAGATGCTTGCTGAAAGCTATTCTTCTTTGTCTTTTGAGCTACCACATCACCACCTCCTATCCGCCTCTCGACACACACACACACACACACTCAAATAAATAGATAATAAAATTTCTCATCATTCCCAAGAGAAAAAAGAGGCAGTTCATAAACCGCTATGAATTTTAGGGATGAACCTGTAAGCTGTTTTAATAATAATTTTGTTTGTTTGTAATCCTTTTCACAGACCGCAGACGGAGGCACGTGTCAGTGGGGATCCACATGACCACCAGCCAGGACTGGACGTTCACAGATGGACGCCAGATCACCTTCACCGATTGGGCGGAAGGTGAACCGAGCAGCAGATCAGAGAACTGTGTGGTTATGGCCTGGTTTTACAGCTTCCGGTGGAATGACGCGCCATGTTTCGGATACACTCGGCCTTCTCTGTGCCAGATAGACAGTGTAGCGTAGAAAGTATGGTGGCTGCTTGCTAACAGTATTTCGTATTAAATGAAAGTGCTTGAGTTCGGATGATCTGTAGATTTCGTAAGCATCTCATAAAAAAGGTGAAAGTAATAAAAATCACAAAAGACACCAACTGTGTCTGAGAAGTTATAGAAAAATCATAATCTGTCTCAGCCCTTTTTCAGCAAGTCATGGATAGTAAATAACAGCGTGACACGAAAGCTACCCCTAAAAGGTCAAATGTGATGGTGTGTAACGCTAAAGAAACGACATAAGCGATAATAAGCGATAATCATTCAAGGTATCCCTTTTACCACCATGGTTTCCATAAATCTGAACCCTCAGATACCAGATGTCATGGACAGAGAACTGTTGTCAAGCGACTATATAGACTGAACATCGCTTTTCCAAGCCTTGAATCTAAACAAAACTGAACATACCAAGCGGACACAAACTAATTTCTCCTATTTGGTGGCAATCAGAGAGGGCGGCAGTGAGATGGATGCTATTGCTGAGCAATTATAAACAAATACCTTACGATCTTGTGTCGAGAAGTAGTTCTAGTCTAACAGTAGAAATCTGACCTTAGTTAAACAAGTTGCAAATTCATAACTCTTCCAAGATACTTAAACAAATAAAGAGTGACTCACCGGAATACAACGATAATGTACCCTAGCACTGCCTTTATAGACCAGATTGTAGAAACCTTAGTAATGAACAGCTGGGCACAACAGCCCAAGTAGACAAAAAAGATTCACCATTGACAATTTTCTCTTCTGTCAATTAAACATGATTATTGTGTGTTTTTTTACTTTTTAAATCCTTAAGAATGCCAGGATATGAGCAAGGTTTTGGCCAACTCGGTTACAAGCATTACTATGAGGAAAATTAGCTAATAATCAAGGCACAGAAAACTGTATATCTAAAAAGAAAAGACCGCTCTTCAAACAGAGGGAAAAATAAAGAAGAAGAATAGAAAGAAGAAGAAGAAGAAGAAGAAGATATATATATATATATATATATATATATATATATATATATATATATATATATATATATATATATACAGAGAAAGAGACAGAGAGACAGAGAGAGAGAGAGAGAGAGAGAGAGAGAGAGAGAGAGAGAGAGAGAGAGAGAGAGAGAGAGAGAGAGAGAGAGAGAGAGAGAGAGAGAGAGAGAGAGAGAGAGAGAGAGAGAAGCTGCAAGTCTATAGCAAACAAACTCAACCATTTTGTCAGTAATCATCAATGAAAGCTTGAGATAATTTCCTTCCCTGTACTTTTGTCTCTAGGTAAGGGCCCAATCAAGGCCGCTAACTCTAGTGATGGCCTAAGGCCAACCTACGTAATGCTTCCTTTTTTTTCTTTTTCTTTTTTGTTTTGTTTTGGGTTTGTTTCTTTTTTTTTTAATATTATAGTTCATTGCAAAGAACATCTTACTGAATTTTTTTTTTACCTTTTCGTTCTGTTCTGGGCCTGACGTAGGGTGAAGAGCATGGCCAAGTTTAGTAAGCATAAGGGGATTGAGTTTAGAGTAGTAAATCTAAGGGGAAAAAAAGAGAGGATAGCTGCATGTAAACAGCTTTCACATACCATTTCTCTCCACAGGTAATCTTGTAATAAAAAAAAGTTAGATCTGGTAACCATGTGGAAAATATAAAAGGAATCATTGAATGTAAGTGCATGCAAAATGTTCATTTGTGTATGTCTGCCAACAAAAAAAAATATTTGTGGGCGAGTGGAGCTTTTTTGTTTTGTTTTTGTTTAAGCACTGTTTTGTTTTGTTTCTTTAAATCGTAATATTAATTATTTATTAGAGGTTCATTATCCACAATGGGGATAAAAAGAAAAAAAAAAAGGATAGATGACGCAATAATTGACGGGACGCAACCCTGTTAAAGTGGTTTAGAAGGACTCTAGGGAATCATCTCCTCTTGTAATACTCATCTCTTTGGACTCATCAAGCAGGGGAAGTAAATCGCCGCTCCCTGGACGCAGGTTTTCCTCTGTATCTGGTCATGGTAGCGTCCCCTTGGGACAGTTCAATAAATGAGTTGCAGCTCTGACCCCAAGCCGCGGCTAAAGACTCAATTATTGTTCCATTCTGCCTGTTCGCTAGATTCTCTGTATAATTTGCTAGAGTCGGGCCACTCGTTTCCCTCTCCGTCTGGTTTTTATGAATGTTACATAAAACGGTAACCAAACTAGGAATTGTGAAGCGAGGGAGCAATCGCTGAATTACTCGAGATAAGATGCCAGTTCACCCACATGTTACATTAATTTTCATGAGTTTTTAGAGTGTAAGCTAAACTGAAGGCGCTTTCTGAAACATCCTTATAAACGGACACAATATTAGCGACTACGCCATAAGTTTGTCCTGCGAATTATGTTTTAGATGCAAATTCCCCGCGAATGGTCCTGTCGGTGGAGCGCTGGTCTGGCAGTTAGACTACCAGGTGATGGGCCAGAATTCCATCTGACTGGTCTTATCCTTGACCTAGTGGGAAGATTATCGCCGTGAAAAACTCTTCGGTAAACTGAGCGGAAGTAAAAGAAACCGACGAATATTCAATTTTTAAGGAAGCCTTTAGATTAAGTTTAATCTTTAAACTGTTCAGTATAAGCACAGTTTAATGGTGTAGCCTAATCTTGAAACTGCAGCTGAGACAAATTAATGTCAATGCCGCTCTTTGCCCATTTCTTCCAAACGTTTTTTTTTTATTTTGGAAATATAAAAAGTACTGCATTGTCCTTTACCCTTGGGACTCGCTTAATCTACAACGGAGCCTGAATGTCGATCCTTGAAGAAAAGCAGAAATCTGACCCAAAAGAGAAGTGTAATATATAATGTTATAGTTACCGATACTGTTGTTTTAAGAAAGTGTATAATGTAAAGTTAGATTTACCGATATTGTTCTTTTAAGAGAAGAGTATGATGTAATATTATAATAACCGATATTACTGTTTTATTAGAAGTACAACAACGTTACTGATACTGTTGGTTTAAAAGAAGGGTATGATGTGATGTTGTATTTACCGATGATCTTGGTTTAAGAAAAGTGTATGATGTAAATTTTTATTTACCGAGACTGTTGACTGAATCCTACAGACGGAATCAATTGCTTTGAATTGTGACAAAAAATCGTTTTCTTTGGAGGGATTCAAGATGGTTTTGCCAAGATGTTGGTTTCGATTTTTTGTAATTGTGAGTACCGTGCGGCATTACACAATATGTTTAGTTTTAAACTGATGTAAGAAAACAGATATCACGTTTATTAACTTTGAAACAAAGAGCACCGTGGCCACCATGATATCGGTTATCTCGCACGGTCCCAAGCTCCGGCCTGGAGATGGACGGGGAACAAGGCCCCATCCCATCCGCTAACGAGGTTCAACACCACCCGCGGGACGCCCGGCTCGGGAATACACGCGGCTGAAGATTAATTCTGCTTGATGCCTCTTGTCCTGAGGGCCAATTGTCTGATCCGAGGGGGGAATTCAGACCGGCTTCAGTTGCTGCATCTTACACATTTCCTCTTGTTAGGGTAAACTGCCTCTGGCAGGGCATTTCGTTTCATGGCCCGACTGGCTTCTGGAGTTTTATTGTCCAATTAATCACCGCTTGGTTTGGGCCGCTGAATCCACAAACACCATTTGTTTAAATCAACAATAACAAAACGAGCGAAAAGAAAAATAGGGCAACAACTTTTTTTTTAATATGCCCTATATGAACAATATTGCTGAATATGCTAGTGTTTGTTTGTTATCTTTTTACAGCGCATTTTGGAAATAAGAGTTACAGATACGCGGTCAACGCGAGCTGACGGCACGAAAATGGGATTTTGTTATCGACATTCTGTCAAACTCAAGTTATCTTTTATCTTCTGTTAGTTACAATTCGGTTTTGATGACTGCCCTCTTCATTACTACCGTTACGCGTCTTTGGTTCTGTAGTTGCAGCACAGACAGATCGGGGAAAATGGCACGTAATATTTGACGCTCAATTTTCACTACTATCAAATAATTGGTGCAAAGAGATTATCATCTATCGGTTGGATCTGAGTCCAAAGATGAAATGTCACCTTTCCATGTTTACCATGCCAGGCCTTTTCAATTAAGATTGATGTAAATTTATATAGGACGGGCTTCAGAGACCAATCAATCTTTCAACAGCCTTTAAAACAATTTTTTCATCATTTTGTCCTTAAGATTAAATGAGTTACTTTTCTCATTATCACTTTAAATTTATGTTCCTCAAAAAAAAATTAAAAAATTTAAAAGCGAAAGAGCAAGAAGACAACATATAAACATCGACTGAAAGTCTCTCGTAATGGTATTTATTTCAACTCAGAATTTGGCTGTCGCTTTGATGTCTCTGGTCTGAAGATGGATCACAAGAAGATGTAAGAAAAGCATCCTGATTCAGTCAAATGAACAGAACTCAACCAAAAAGGCTGAAATTGATATATCTTGTTGTAAGGTTTCCTCAAGTTTAAATCCGAAACAAAGTCGAAATTCCAAAGAACGCCAGTGCCTATCCTGCAGGACAGTTACTGTGGTTACTACTAGACTAGTCTCTACACAGAGACTATCCTGCAGGACAGTTACTGTGGTTACTACTAGACTAGTCTCTACACAGAGACTATCCTGCAGGACGGTTACTGTGGTTACTACTATACTAGTCTCTACACAGAGACTATCCTGCAGGACGGTTACTGTGGTTACAACTATACTAGTCTCTACACAGAGACTATCCTGCAGGACGTTTACTGTGGTTACTACTAGGCTAGTCTCTGCACAGAGACTATCCTGCAGGACGGTTACTGTGGTTACTACTAGACTAGTCCCTGCACAGAGACTATCCTGCAGGACGGTTACTGTGGTTACTACTAGGCTAGTCTCTGCACAGAGACTATCCTGCAGGACGGTTACTGTGGTTACTACTAGGCTAGTCTCTGCACAGAGACTATCCTGCAGGACGGTTACTGTGGTTACTACTAGGATAGTCTCTGCACAGAGACTATCCTGCAGGACGTTTACTGTGGTTACTACTATACTAGTCTCTGCACAGAGACTATCCTGCAGGACGGTTACTGTGGTTACTACTAGACTAGTTTCTGCACAGTTACTATCCTGCAGGACGGTTACTGTGGTTACTACTAGACTAGTCCCTGCACAGAGACAGTCCTCGCGGTTTGATCACACACCGGCGTGAGTTTGGGGCCTGATCTTCCCAGTTCTGCCCCGCTTAACAAGGATACTCGGATACATGCAGAAAATGCTTAAGACCATCTTCTGGACGGGTTTTTTTTTGGATTAATTAAATCTCAAAATTCTAATTCTTTAAAAGATCTTCACAACATTTCAATCTATGAGTGTGTTGTATGATGATAGAAATATAATTTATTGTACTTTTACATTTATTAAGGAAAGCCATCAAACAGTCTCCGATTTATTTAAGATAAGTATTGAGTAAAAGAGAAAGTTGAGAGACAGACAGACAGACAGATAGAGAGAGAGAGGTGTGGGGGGTGGGTGTGTGTGGGAGAAAGAGAGATAACTGGATGGATACTGGATGATAGATGAGTAGATATGTTAATTTAAGAGATAGAGATAGGTCACAAAGATAGATAGATAGATAGAGAGAGAGAGAGAGAAAAAGAGTGAGCTTGAAAGAGAGACTGAGAGAGAGAGAGAGAGAGAGATAGATAGAGAGAGACTGAGAGAGTGAGAGATAGATAGAGAGAGAGAGATAGAGATAGAGAGAGAGAGATAGAGAGAGAGATAGATAGAGAGAGACTGAGAGAGAGAGAGTGAGAGATAGATAGATAGAGAGAGAGAGAGAGAGAGAGAGAGAGAGAGAGAGAGAGAGAGAGAGAGAGAGAGAGAGAGAGAGAGAGAGAGAGAGAGAGAGACCTACAAAGGCAGCGAACGTGGGCCCCCAAAAAGACTGCATCTCTTTCATCCAGCGATTATTTTCATTTCCCAATGTACCTAACTAATCAGATTTTGCCGGCAGACCCTCCGCTGTATTCCCCCCTATTTCCTTCCGCATGGAACATACGCCTAAACGTCTTTCTAATATCCGTATGGACACTACAATACCCATCCCCTTTTACAAGAATTCCCCTCCACCCCTTCCCTCCGCCCTGTAACCGCCAGCAATCTCGTGCCAGTGAAAGGTCCACCTCCTCATGTCGAGTGATGACCAGCCAGGAGAAAATGGCCCGCCTTACTCACGCGGCTCCCTCAGCATCGCACTCGATCTACACAGCGGCTAGGGGTGAGCAGTGAAGAGGCGGGGAGGAGGAGGGGGAGGAAGGCAGGCCTGGTGTCGATCGACAGGCAAGCTTTGTGGCTCTCCTCACTGCCTGCTAATTACGATCAGTCCAATCGCGGACGTTTTCATTGTGGCGGGCCTTAGGGGGGGCTTAACCCATCCTCAGGGAGACCACAGAGAGGGAACGGGAGGGACATAGTAGATTGTGACACCTCACACAATGCCTGGATATGGAGATGGTTGAGGAAGAGGAAGGTGGGGTGGGGGGAGGGGTGCAAGCTAATGTATCAATGAGCTTTACCGGGTTCAAATCTTCCACTTGGACTCAGCATGTTCATCTCTCAGATCGTGGGTCTCCGATGATTATGTAGTTCCAGTGACAAACATTGTAAACCACCGTGCCACGCCCGTGTCTTCGTGAGGAATTCCACCCCCCCCCCTTTTCCAACTCCTTCTACATCTCACACCAATCCCCTCGCACAAATGGAAGAAAAAAACAAAAACCAACAAAACATAATGGAGAGTGAGCAAAGAGAGGGGAATCAGAGGAGCAGCTCACTCATGTATCTGTTCCATCTCCGCGTGACGATTGCCGCTCTAGTGGAGTGGTCAGTCAGTGCGCTGATTGACTCGATCTACGGCTGGGACTGCCTTATAAGTCAGAGAGCGAGGAACGATCTAGTCGCGACAGCCACGAGATGTGAAGAGCTGGGTCTTATGGTTACTTGGAATATGTTCTAATGCTCGGTACAGTTTCTATTATCAGGGCAATTGGATTGTTGTCCACTATCACCGGACCGTATCTGTTATCAATTATTTCTTGAATACGTCAAGATGATTGGTTGGTAGAATGTGCGATACGTTTTGATCATTCGTCATTGATTATGTAATTATAATTTCTTTGGTCATGAAATTGCGAGTGTAATAATTTTAAAAAAATTAACTCATTAGAAGTACCTGTGGCTCAATCTAACAACAGAGTTTAACGTTTTAAAAAAAAAGTTTCCAGACGCAAAGAAGAGAAAATTAATGATATGCCGAGATAGACAGTCCAACAGCGAAGTTTTATGCCCATGATTCATGAACTGTTAAATCCTTTAGATCATTAACCGTTGCTACAGTTTTTCTGATTTTTTTAAATACTTCAAAGGCTAACATTATAGGCCGTATTTGAGTCGTGCGTGGAGAATTATACATCAGTGGAACTATGGACCAGTGTAAACATTGAAATCAGATCCTACAGGCAGCTTGGTAAAATGCACTCCCGCGCTCGGATCTCTGTAAACGACAGCAACAACAACAGCATCGAAGCAAACAAAGACTGTCGCGAGATGGCGAGCAATCTTCCCATCACACACATTTCACCTGGAGATCACGGCAACAAATCATTTGAAAACGATGGCAAGATGAGCGGTTGTGGTGACGATGGTCAGTGTTCCGAGGCTGAACAAGCTTCACCGCTTATTGTTGACCAACACTCGCGGACTGCTTCTCCTGTTGATGGAAAAGATTTACTTTTAAGCAGATTGCCACCCTCTATATCTCCATCATCCTCGTTATCATTGCAATCGTCATCACCCACATTTCAAGCAGCGGCAGACACCATATTGGACCGTAGCTCTTCGGAGACAGCACATTCTCTCAGGGTCTCCACTAACTCTCATGAGCTAGAGCTGTCTCCCAAGTCGGGCTTGTCCTTTGGTATTGACCGAATTCTCGGCACCAGTGGCAGCAAGAGAAACCGCGACAGTCCTCCAGGGGAGCTCACCGAGAGAAAGAGCAGGGTCAGTTCTGCGACTCCCATCTTCTATCAGGACAGTGAGGGTGAGACACGGTCCAAAACATACCCAGCCCGCCACAGATCTATATCAGAGGACTCTAGTAATTGTCCCACCACACCTAGATCCTCAGCAGCCAGCCCAACAGAGGAAGAACCGAGCAGAGACCTTACCCATGGCAGACCAGGAGACTCGGCTGTGCTGGAGCTAGAGGGAGATCACACCAGACATCGACTGCCCAGCGTGGCTGCTCAACATGGACCGAGCTGTCCAAGGCCACCAGTTGACAGTTTTCACAGTTTCCCAGCACCAGCGGCTGGACACCTAACCCGAGCTGGCTATCAGGACATTGTGCTCGGTGACCTGACTGGACATGCCGGACACACGAAGAGTATACCACACAATCCTTATCACAGCCCAGGGTTATTCTTACCTCCTCCCTCCGACATCTGTCGAATAGAACAACGCAGGTAAGGCGCGTTTGATACTGACAAAATATGAGATTTTTTGACAAGTCGATCTAGATCGACCGGTTGTTCATGTAATGTTAAATGTGTGAAGAACAATTTTAGCTTAACTGCTCGCACATTTTTGAAAAAAAAATATAAAATAAAAATATATAAGAAACCATGTTGTTCAACTTAAAATGTATTACGGTTAGCATGCCAAAGAGTTGCTATAAAATAATGAATTATATTTTCCTTCTTTACGATGGCCATCAAATTTTAAAAAAAAAAAAAAAGAAAAAAAAAGTTACAAGAAATATTGTTATTAAAAAGGCCATGTTTAGAAAACAAACGTTTAACTAACCTTTCAAAAATGTAGGCCTAAAACTATTTTCTTTTAAATCATAAACTTTTCACTCAATTCTTGAAGCTAATCTGTATTAAATGCACTCTCGAAGTAGCTTAGAGCAGAATGTAATTAAATCGATGGTAATAACAAAAGCTGGACATTTTATAAATTCATGCAATAACAACTGAACACCAATAATAATAATAATAATGTTGCCTCGACTATTGTTGTAGTAGCAGTAGCAGAAGCAGCAGCAGCAGCAGCAGTACTGTAGTAGTAGTAGTAGTAGTAGTAGTAGTAGTAGTAGTAGTAGTAGTAGTAGTAGTAGTAGTAGTAGTAGTAGTAGTAGTAGTAGTAGTAGTAGTAGTAGTATTAGTAGCAGTAATAGTAGTAGGACTAGTAACAGTAGTAGAAGTAGTAGTGGTAATAGTAGTATTAGTAGTAATAGTAGTAGTAGTAGAATTAGTAGTAGTAGTAGTAGTAGTAGTAGTAGTAGTAGTAGTAGTAGTAGTAGTAGTAGTAGTAGTAGTAGTAGTAGTAATAAAAAGAAGAAGAAGAAGAAGAAGAAGAAGAAGAAGAAGAAGAAGAAGAAGAAGAAGAAGAAGAAGAATGATAATAACGGTAATAATTATACTGATGACGATGCTGCTGCTTGTGTACGTGTGGACAGCAAGAGAATTGAAGAACATACAACCATAGACAGGTAGGCATACAAACCGCCATTTAAGTGGTTTGTTACACGGGGCAGACCAGACAAAATGAAAGCAGTACAGACCTATCAAATAACTCTGATTATTAAAAAAAAAGCCAGGGGATAGAAAGGTAGAGACAAAAACTAAATACAGACAGATCCCAATATAAGTAAATATTTGTTTTCATTATTTTCGATGGATTACTACTCAGAAAGTTGACAGACAGGCAAAAAAGAGAATGAGAAATAAAAAGACAAAAAAAATAAAACAATAGATATCCAAAAAAAAAAAAAGGGGGGGGGGGGGTAGAAGGAAAAAAGATTATTGGTTTTGACCTTTAACATTATCAAAAAGTTGTTATGAAGGAATAGATTACAAATATAAGAGCAAACAGTGAGCAACATTTTTGTCAAAATGAAAGAGTAATGTTTGAAGCGAAGCCAGCATCTTTATCTCACCCAAATCCCAAGTGACGACCTACACAAATGACACAGAGATGCACTATATTCTCGGGTACATCATCCTCACACGCTTTTCTGGTTATGCTCTGTAAATAAACATAAGAGAAAAAATTAACCATCTTCACCAAGTTGTGTGTTGATATGCTTAGCGTTGAATACACTAAGTAAATAATTATAGACAAGGTTACTGAAAGATGCGTTTTTTAGATTTGACATATCTCATTTTTCATCTATCAATACGAGATGTTTTCTGTTATGTGAATGTTCATAAATCATTTACTTTTTCCTGCATTAAAACCTCTAAATGCATTGTTATCAATTAAAAAATCTTGTTTCCCGAGAGGTTCTGAGCACGGAGGGTGGAAATTGTTAAGATAAGAACAGTTTAACAACAGACAAAACTTCTTTAACATCCTGTGAAACCCAGTTTTACAATTAGAATAACATTTATTTCAATGTAAACATGCTACCGTTGAAATACTGTAAGAGAAAGAATGCTTCTCTAGAGTGTCGAGGAGATACGCAAAGCGTTTGTCTTTTATTGTCTGAATTAAAAGATGCCTCCATGACTGTTTATTAATAACTTTTTGTTTTACTAAGATTAACAAAAGCTATTAAAATGACATTTTTTGTGGTATAATTTTATCAGCATGATTTCGTAGTTGTTGCAAACTTTACTGGTTTATGAATGACGAGTAAAAAATAAAGATAAAGCTCTACGTGATATCCAGATGTGGAATTGGACTAAGAAGGCATTTAGCATTGTCATTTTGACAAATTTTCTTCAAGTATTAAACAGGATGATAGTTCTGTATTGTATGTCCTTGTTTGTGACCGGAAATATTGATAACCCTAAATATAGGGATTTAGATAGCCAAATAATGATGCCAAGATATACTCCATGTCCACTTTAATCTCAAATATTTGTAGTTTGTGTTGTTTTCAAATTGAGTGAAAATATTTACATGAGAGATGAAGCTTGAAAAAGTCACGTGTACTCTAAGTTAAGTCTCGTAGACCGCAGGTGTAGAATCTTCCTACTCTTTTACCAAAAAATTTTAGACTTTTTTGTGGTTCTTTTCTTTGAATCTTTTTCTTTATCTTTGAATAAAAGTAACGTCAGCTCCATACAACTTTGAAAGAGAAGAAAAAGAAAGAAAACTGAGAGAGAAATAAAGTACTAAGCAAGGAAGAGAGCAGGAGGAGGCGCACCGTGCTCCAACTGAGAGGCGCACATTCCATGCGAGGAGTTGTTGATACATCCCCCATCAGCACCCGACTCGACAGACCAGCTGGCCCATGTAACAATGACACCAACTACATAACTGCTAGCTTTTTACAGCAAGCGTTGAATTTTTTTTATACACTTCGGTCCGCTATAAACATTTCCTTTTCAATTTTTATAGGGAAGGGAAGGAATTCTAGAAAGATGTTATCTGGACGTTAAGTGAATTTTAACGAGCCGATGAGAGCCATTTTTACTACGTGTTTACGTCAATGTTTGCCTGGGTTAGAGAGGCGAATCTTGTGCTTAGGCTGTGTAGATCCTCTACTGTCTCTCAAGGGAAGATTTTGTCTAAATATTAAAGGACTTCACCTTTGGCACCTAAGCCAAACATTGTGAGGAATACCCGTAATATATAAATCAAAACTTCGTGTGTGGAAACGCTTCTCTGTTCACGGAGAGTATTAATTTACGTTCACCTAAACGGCTTTCGAGAGTGAGATCTTCAAACAGCTTACAAGATCTGCGTAACGAGAAGGCAAGCTTAGTTTATTTACTACAGAGGTCATGGTCTGTCTTTGGTGCTAATGAGAATGAAATGACAGTTGAACCAGGGTCGAATTGGGGTAGGGGATGAGAATTTTTTTAACGAGGCACTTAAAGATTAATGTCAATTATAACTTATATTAAAGGCTAGAGGCACAGTAAATATGATGTGAAAATCGAGGTACGTATGGTCTAGAAGGGCAAAAAGAACTGCTTTGATGTTACCATCGCGTAAGATGAAGTTTGTATAAAGATTCTGTGGAGCCACCGCTGCCTTAGTAGCGGCGCTAATGTTTTCTGTCGCTTTGTTATACTTTGGAAACTTCACGCCCCGGGTGAAAGGTCAATAAAGACTTACTTCCCTGAGTACTAAATTATGGAAACTTCTTTAGAACTTGAGATGTGCCAAGCAATACTAATAGTTGTAAACATTTGTTTCTGTTTGTATGTCAGTGGAGGTTTTTACATTGATTACAACGGTTACCTTAGTAGATCACTTACACAATCTAGTCAATTCTCTAGACTCTAAGATTAAAAAAAATATTAGGAGCATGACATTGTACACATGGCAAAGTTTAATATAAGGCCTCACCGATTTTCCCTTACTGGTGATCTTTGTGAATGTTTGGTTTCCTTACTTCGTTTCATTCATGTCTGTTATTATCATTATGTACTATATTTTCTTACTTTGCATTAATTGATCCTGAGAAGCGTTAAAGATAAAACTAGAAAGAAAAAGATATTGGTAAACGAATTAAAGAATAATCCTGTTTTGACTTTATATGCCTAAAAATGCATTGTCAGAATCGTGTGAACAATTGACCCAGCCTGTTAAATATTAGCTTTGTCTTTATCTCGATGACCGGAAATCCTATGACTAGAAGATCTTCTAGTCGTGGCACCAAATTCTTCTGAAATCTGAGGCGACGCTGTACATCATTTTGAGCAATTTTCCTCCGAAGCTGTACGGTGAAACCTGCAAGTGATTCTACATAGAGTGGCGGGTGAGCGCTGCGGAGCGCCTGTGGGGGAGTTGGGATCTCACCCTTATTGCCCAGTCCTGAGTCATACACCCCCTCCAGCAATCAGAGACAAAAACACGTCGAAGAGTTTTGTTGCTATAATACCCTTTTCTAAATAACGCCGGTTTACAGGCCACTGTTTTACTTGATTTGTTGCCCAACTGAGTTTTGCCCTGAAACGGTTAATGGTTCTCCAGAGCAGGCGCTGCCACTAGATTGAGACTTAAAGGCTATTCCATGTACCAGCCTATATGTCCTGTTAAGATTTGTAATACTATAAGAGACTGATTAATATTCTTGCTTTTTTTTTTCCTGCGTATCAAACTCCTTAAATTATAGTAGTAAGTATGAGTACATGACACTGAAATTTTCCAAGGATAAAATGAAAAAGAAATCCACATTTTGTTGTCATGATAAGGTTCTACAAGTGGTTCATGTCATCAGATTGTTGTGAGGGGCGTAGAAAATTCCTTTTATTCTAAAGGCGAAAAACAGAAAAAAATTGTTTTAACTCCTCTGTTTATTTCAAATGTTTCGTAAAGTCTTCCATTAGGATAAACCGCACATACACTTGTCGATTCGATTCAGAATCAAGTTTGACATTGACAATCAGTAATCGATAGAGAAAAATCAAATGTCGTAAAATCGGGTACAGAAACAGCTAGCTTTATTTTTACCAAGAAATTACTCCTAAAATAGCATCTCTGTGCAAGAAAGATAAGTCTGTTAAAACTCTCGTTACTCTATACAACTAACAGAGAAATGGAGAAAAAAAGAACCACATAGTGTCTGAAAGTACAACTGTCAGAAGACGGATATTTCCTACACAGGGTGAAAAAAAAAAAAAGGCTGATGATCAAAATGTGCTCTGTTGTATTCAGGTAAAACAGAAAAAGAAGCAACAGCAGACAAACAAGAAGAGAGATAGAAAGACTTTATTATTCAAGTTTAGATTTTATTTCCATGGTTTTTTTTAAATCCTGCGTGTCGGGTTGAACATGTTGACCCGCTTGGTTAGTTTTGTTAGTTTCCTATTTTATTCTGTTTTATCATCCATTTTTGAATCATTCCAAATCAATTGGATAGGTGTCTTGTGTCTCTTTTTTATCTGCCAGTTGTATTACATAAAGAACAATTAAGTAATCTGTAAAGCATAAATAAAAATTATTTTTTTTTATTATATTGCAACTATCTTATTAATTGTTAGTTGTTCTAAGCTAACGCCTCCACCCCACAAAATGTAGGTAAGGATTTTATGCTAGCTAATACAATTCTATATCAAGAGAAGGTACAGCTTTAAAATAGAATTGAACAAGGTTATTATTTTGAAATAATGTGCAGAGTGGTGCAAATAACTTATGAGTAAAACGTGTGAGATAAGGCGATGTCAGGCCCACAAGAAGCACCGGAGATCGCCGTGTAGTTGATGTAGTTCATCCGGCGATCAGACCTAAAGAACCCTGGTTATTGGCCACAAGATTTAAAAGCGCCTCGTATATCCAGAGCCTCTTCAATCTGCTATTATTTCTCTCTGTTCTTCACAGCCCATCAAGCCTTACCAGCTTAGATCTTCTGCCGGTGAGGCCAATCTTGCCCGACGTGTTTGTCTGCCCTTGGACAGGCGTTCAGCGGGACAGGTTTGGATGTACGTGCAACAAAACTGTTACACATCTGTTTAGACACAGGAACTCAGATTCACTTTAACTTGTCGACATAACTGAATCCTAAGAAAAGCCAAGGTTGTCACTAAAGTAATCTTCAGTTTTCTTCTGATATTTGTTCAACATTTCACAAACTCGTCCATTTTCTAGACATGTGTATAAGCATAATCATTTCGATTAGAGTTATAAAACCCCTGAACCGCTCGCAGTCCATCCACTTGTTGTCCCCCCCCCCCCCCAGTGGTCCGGAGGATCGGCCACCCGTACCAGAACCGGACGCCGCCCAAGCGGAAGAAGCCGAGGACGGCGTTCACCAGGCAGCAGGTCCTGGAGCTGGAGAAGCGCTTCTCCCGTCAGAAGTACCTGGCCTCGGCAGAGCGGTCCTCCCTGGCCAAGTCGCTGGGTATGTCTGACGCTCAGGTGAAGACCTGGTTCCAGAATAGACGGACTAAGTGGAGGTAAGTTTGCTAGGTTAGAGCGATAGATAGATAGATAGATAGATAGAGAGAGAGAAAGAGTGAAAAGATATATATATATATATATATATATATATATATATATTATATATATATAAAGAGAGAGAGAGAGAGGGGGGGGGAGAGAGAGAGTCAGAGAACAAGAGAGATATGAATTTGGAATAAGACAATAAACATTGTTGAAGAAATTAAAACCATACCGAATTGAAGCAATTTAACCCTCCACACTATCCTTTCGTGTGCTTAGTGCTAGATTAGGCTATTGTCAGCAGCACCTGAGGCCTCTCATCGATCAAATATACTTATATTTCATAAACAAATAGTTTGCTGAAATGATATTAAAAACGTAGCGAAAAAGAAGGCTCTTTAAACTAGACAAGACTGTTGTACTCGTTTGAAGCGCGTCTCCACGCTTCGTTAGAAATTGAGAGTGTTTGACTCAACAGAGACTTAAGACTAATCTGTTTCCTGAACCCTCTTCTCAGGCGACAGACTGCGGAGGAGCGCGAGATAGAGCGACAAGCAGCCCACAAGTTTCTGCTCAGTCTGCGACCTGACGACCCGCCGCGACCCCTGAGCTTCCCAGCCACCCCTGGCGTGGCCATGTGTCCTCCCGTGGCATCACAGCCTGGGCGACTGCCACAGTCGCAGCCGGAAGTGGCCGCAGTGGGCTCAGTCTGAGCCAGTCACAAACCAATCATTGATGGGAAGAAAAATCAAAGATGAACCGCAGATCAGAGACATGAATATATTATTTAAGGCTGAATGTTTCAGGACCTTTTTATGCTGCAAAACATCAGATAGCACTAACATACGTACACACAAATAAAAAGAGGAGAGAAAGATACAATCAGGCAGGGGAAACGAAAAAGGGAGAGAGGAAGAGAGAGAGAGAGAGAGAGAGAGAGAGAGAGAGAGAGAGAGAGAGAGAGAGAGAGAGAGAGAGATTTGTGTAGCAGAAGCAAGTGGACAATACACTTTATTGAGTTGTGCAACTAAATCTACATCTTGGAATCAGTCAACTCTTGATCTCGATGGTGTAAAGCATAACTTTGTATCTCGTTGTCTGGCTCAGTACCTCACTGACATGTTGCCGCAGTAAACTTCTGGAACTGAATGCAGCTACACCTGAAGACCTGGACAGAAACGTCAAGTCCTCTACCCAGCAAAAATATTGCAAGAGGCACGGGACCTTTCACGGAAATCCTGTAACCAAGCACACCATTACTGACTATGTACTGACCTTGGTCACAGCCGTCGTGTTGACTGGTATATACCTTTGCGGGTTGCATGCAGCCCAATTACAACATTGTGCAAGGGTGTTATGATCGTACAAGCTTGATCTGTGTTAACAATAATCTCGATGCACCAGCACTTAATGGATATGGCATCAAAATCAATGTCCATGATGACCTAGAAGATCTTGTCCAGATAACTGGATTTGCAAAGATCCAGTAGTATTCAAAAGCCTAAATGAAAAGATTCTTCAAGTAATCGCCCAACGTTATCCTCCTGGTGAATTAATCTATTGAATCAAAAAGCACTTAACATCTGACACTAACAGTTATAG
Organism: Elysia crispata; assembly: GCA_033675545.1. NCBI lineage: Eukaryota > Metazoa > Mollusca > Gastropoda > Plakobranchidae > Elysia > Elysia crispata. The sequence goes on along the minus strand of JAWDGP010006323.1, from coordinate 240,645 downwards.
CTAATGTTATAAAACTATTTCTAGCCAGCTTATCAACGTAAGAGACATAATAACCTAACATCTGACACTAACAGTTATAGCTAATGTTATAAAACTATTTCTAGCCAGCTTATCAACGTAAGAGACATAATTTTGTTGGGGCATGTATTAAATGGCCTCATCAAGAATATTCAGTGTATAATTGAATAATCATTCTCAACACACTTTAAAAAATTATTTTAATATTTTTAATGACTTAATTATTGAGACAATATCGGGATAACAGAGTCATGGTGATAACTGAATTTAACAAATAAATAACTTTTGCTGTTACGATTTGTTGTTTTTTTTTCCTTTTAATACTTATTTATTTATTTGAAAAATGCTGTAAAAGGATGAAAGATATAGGTATTCAAGTAGTATGCCGTGTCTTGATACAGTTTTAGCATTCAACCCACTTTGTTTGCTTGATCAAAATGAATTCGTTTCAATGAATGATATATTTTCCCAGTTCTGGAAGTAAAAAAGTTAAACATGTTTGCGATTGATACTGTCATTACTATTAAAGTTATAACGAAACTTCCCAAAAAATATGTAATATTCAAGTTCTTTGTCATTGATTATTTAACTTGAAATGCTGGTTAAATTTTCAGATTTTTATTGATACAAAAAAAAAAATAAAAAAAAGTACTGATTGTAACAAAATCACGGCAATTGACAGAATGATTGCTTTTCTGTTTGTTCATGGTATTGAATTGTTCGACTAGTCAAGAAAATTGACTTGCTTATATTCTTACAAATTATCTCGAGGAAATCAACTGTTTTACGCTGTGATAAGTAATCAATCTCAGTCTAATCGGACAAACTTTAAAAAATCTCTACATTTTTATAAAATAACCTGAACAAGCTCTCTTGTGATACTCTTAAAACTCACTAAATGTTTTCAAACCAATACACATTTTCACCATTTAATTTTAACCACAGGGCTTCAGCATTTATTATTATACGACTAAATCACTTTCGAACAGTGTAATTCCAAGATAAATATAACGGCCACTTTTAGCTTCATCAAATAAAATATGATTGAGATCTTATTTTGCGTTTCGGGAAAAACTCAATCCTTTTTTTCATTTTGTAAACATGCTAATGTTCCTTGATTTTCATATTTTTATATTTGTTTAGGTGGTTAACGAGAGAGGAACACATTTTCTTGTTTGTAGTATGGAAAAAATTAATTTATTGATTTCTTTGGCTATTATGTGCTCTGAAAATCGATTTCTTGGTGTATTCACCATCTATTGTTAAAATTGAATGCAAGTTAACAGATTTGTGAGCTTACAGATTGATCCCCTAAAGAATCAAATGTTTTAAAATTGGAAACGTGAAATTAAAACAGAGCTTTTTTTTTTTAGGCCTCAGGACAATTAATCAAAGGAAAATATGAAATGCTTAATCTTATACTATTTTCGAGACTTAATTATTGTTATCATCATAAGCAAATGAGGTTTCATTTTCAGATTGTAGAATCTAAAGCCATTTAATGTCTGAAGTAGGGAGTGCATTATATTACATTAATATATTGGCAGTCCTTTTTTTTCTCATTCTCAATGACCTCAGTAACTACAACACCATGAAGCTTCAAATTTTGTTTCTATAACTTTGATTGTTCATACCCTTATTAGGTCTACATCCACTAGTACTTTCAGCAATACCATAATCGTTCAAGATCTAAAGTTTGTTTGTTACGCATGATTTGAGAAAATGACGACTTGGGTTTTGGAAAAAAACAAACTGATATAGAATCAAGTTCAAATCTATTACTATATTTTAGTAACTCCGATAGTCGGAGCCATCAAACTTCAAATTTTGCGGAAAGTAAAATTAATCCTTGAATATATAACTTATTTTACAACACAACCTAGTTTTTTTACCTTTTTTATTTTTTTTTTTTTTTTAGCTAATTAGTTTTTTTTCTTATATGAAGTATCAATTTTTTTAGAATCAATGTTCGCTCTGGGCCTTCAATTTTTTTTAGGTTGATTTTTTACAATCGTTTCGGAAGTATTTCGATTCAAGTTTTAATGTATGTGAATTGTTTTCAAGCCGAGTCAAATGTTGATGCAGTTAGACCTTAGTTTACCTGTGTTCTAGAAATGTGATTGCGGAAAAAAAATCTGGCATCCGATCACCATCTTCCTAATCTTCCATCAAATGTTTATGGAGTCTAATAATTCCCAGAATATTTAAAAAGGCTGTAACCAAAATGAAAGAAACTATCGGTATCAAACAATACAGATTATGTGGAAAGTTACGCCAAATTATTGAGCACTCAAAATTTTAATCGCAATAAAAAACAATTATTGAAATGTTTAAACAAATAGTTTCACATTTCGCACCAAGTCTGACGATTTTATAAAAATCAAAGGATTTTTTAGAAGAAAAGCGACTAACGAAACTTGCGTTCATATGCCAAATAAACAGCATCGTACACTTCCGACATGTCGTAGAAATCTGTGATAAACAGGGAATAGCACAATGGAGGGGTGTGTCCATTTGCTAATAAAATAAAGAAAAAAAAAGCACGAAACATCGTCATATTGTCTTTTCTACCATGAAAAAAAAAGCATATATCTCAAGCTCGCCAACCTCCACATAGCCATTAAAAAAAATCAAGATGTAAAAGCAAACTGACAAAAAATGTGAATGTCCTTCAAACATTATCTTCTACAGCAAAAATCTCCTATTGTGATGACCAGTTATAAAAAGCTCTCGGGACTCTTGGAGCCTCCTCCGCTCTCTGGAGGGTAGGTGACCACACGGTAGGCTGACCGCCGACACAACTCGATACTCCCCAAGGGCTCTACAATCATTTGAGAGGATTTTATTTTCACTGGACAATACCCCGAGGAATGATCTCTTCAACATTATTTGAAATGGGCTGATCGGTGCCGTGGTCCGTTTGTCGGTGGGTCAGCGTTAGCCTCGTTTTGAACTCTTTGTTCGGCTTGCTGTTTGTCCTGTCGTTTTTGCGTAATGGTGTTATTCTCACAATTCATCTATCTATCTTTCTATCTGTCTATCAACTCATCTATCTGTCTATCTATCTATCTATCTATCTATCTATCTATCTATCTATCTATCTATCTATCTATCTACCCATCAATTTATATATCTATCTCGACATTGAATTTAGAGTCATAATTTTATCGTATTTTAAAATAAAATAATTCACGAAAATATGCGTGCCCTGCTCGATAATATCGAATCTATATATATATATATATATATATATATATATATATATATATATATATATATATATATTGCTATGATGATTTCCCCCACGTGTTCTGAATGAGTAAATCAAAATATGGATTGCAAAGGATCATGACCAGAAGTCTTATGTCTTCTTTGATTTCTATACAAACCGATATATTACAACAGAGCCCTACTATGGAGCACTGAGGTCAAAATATTCGCACACCAAAATCTTCCATAAATTTCAGGGATGCTTGCAGTCGAAGCTCTGAGCTATTTCCGAGCTCGTTCGGGCTGTGCTTGTGACGATGATGATAATGATGATAATGACGATGATGATAATGTTGATAATAATGATAATGACGAGGATGATATGAAAATAATAGGAGGAATGAATGGGAAGATTTGAACAAAATTATGCGAATTCCTCCTCCCCTCTTCTTCTTCTTCTTCTTCTTCTTCTTCTTCTTCTTCTTCTTCTTCTTCTTCTTCTTCTTCTTCTTCTTCTTCTTCTTCTTCTTCTTCTTCTTCTTCTTCTTCTTCTTCTTCTCCTTCTCCTTCTCCTTCTCCTTCTTCTTCTTCTTCTTCTTCTTCTTCTTCTTCTTCTTCTTCTTCTTCTTCTTCTTCTTCTTCTTCTTCTTCTTCTTCTTCTTCTTCTTCTTCTCCTTCTCCTTCTCCTTCTCCTTCTCCTTCTCCTTCTTCTTCTTCTTCTTCTTCTTCTTCTTCTTCTTCTTCTTCTTCTTCTTCTTCTTCTTCTTCTTCTTCTTCTTCTTCTTCTTCTTCTTCTTCTCCTTCTCCTTCTCCTTCTCCTTCTTCTTCTTCTTCTTCTTCTTCTTCTTCTTCTTCTTCTTCTTCTTCTTCTTCTTCTTCTGATCTTCTCCTTCTCCTTCTTCTTCTTCTTCTTCTTCTTCTTCTGATCTTCTCCTTCTCCTTCTCCTTCTTCTTCTGATCTTCTCCTTCTCCTTCTTCTTCTTCTTCTGATCTTCTCCTTCTCCTTCTTCTTCTTCTTCTGATCTTCTCCTTCTCCTTCTCCTTCTTCTTCTGATCTTCTCCTTCTCCTTCTTCTTCTTCTTCTGATCTTCTCCTTCTCCTTCTTCTTCTTCTTCTTCTGATCTTCTCCTTCTCCTTCTTCTTCTTCTTCTTCTTCTTCTTCTTCTTCTTCTTCTTCTTCTTCTTCTTCTTCTTCTTCTTCCTCTCTTTCGCTTTTTCCTCTTGGTGGTGATGTTAATGACGACGATGATGATGATGAGCATAATCATTGAAGATGACGATCATGAAAAGGATGAGGTCACGACGGCGGCGATAAAAAAGAGCAATGTCAGCCACAGAAATAGGAATAACTATGATGATCTACTTTGAAAATGTGTTGAAACTAAAGAAACCAGAAAGGATGCGCTGATAGGTTTATGTGATGTGTATTTTCTTACCCAAAGAACTGCAATGAGGTAAAGACTACCTGAAACACAAACCTATTTCTAGTCTTGTAATTTAAAAAGAGATTCGAGGATTAAAACTTGGTTTCGAAATCGCTTTTGAATATTATTCGCCACATAATTGTTTACTACTATAAAAAATTTATCAGAGTGGGTTGGTTTTTTTTTTCACAACAGTAAAACAATATTTTGGATATTGAAAATAGCGTACGGAATCTCTTACAGATAGTTTTAAGAATACGACAATAATCCTATGAATAAAATAAAGTAACAGTAAAACCAAAGGGAAAAGCCAGAAAAGCCAAACGATCCCAATACAGAGCTGTGGATTGTCCCGGGTTGTTCCCTCCGATCACATTTGGCACTCGGACTACGGTTAACCCCATTTCAAGCTGATACGCAGGGGAAGCTAATCCGGTTACCGGCCTCTTCTTGGTAATGAAAGAGCGGGTAAATTATCGAAAATGTTTCCAGTTCGAGATATTAAGTGGGAAGCGAAGCGGTTACGTCCCACGGGATGAGATGGTGATTAAAACTAAAGTCTGTTTTGTTGGTTTCGGTATGCACAGTGTAGGAGTTAATAGCTGTTCAAAGAAGACGATTCAATCGAGAAATAAGACTTATATTCTTCTTCTTTAGCACGATGGTACCTAGTAGCTATATTTGTAGGATGATTGTGGGGAGTGCGTTCAGTTTCTAATGGAAAAAGCGGTATTTGGGTATTTTCATATCGATTTTTAAATTTATTCGGGTCGCGTATTAACACCGATTTTTTTTTAAAGTAAGATTTCCAGCGATTTTTAATTCTTGGGGATTGCGAAGCAGAGAATGGATGAACGGCAGTTATAAAGACCTGTTTTCAGTTTGCGCCATGTAAAATCAGACAGGCACTCTATGAGAGCTGAAAAGGACTTAAATCTTAATAAGTTTAAATTCCGCGTTGAACCTGAAAAACCCTACAATAATTTCAGATTTTGTATTTTGCGATTCAATATTTTTAGTGGAAGATAAGAGAGGGTTACGGAAAAAATGAATATTGGTGATGATGTAAGGGTTAATTAAATAGAAAAAATGAAGAATAATAACGAGAAGGATTAGAGATAAGTAATGAAGGCTGAAATTTAAAAGTTCGATGGGTTTTTTTTTATTTTTTATTTATTTATTTTTTTTTGTTATTGGTTTTTTTATCATCTGAACTTGTCTCTTTCATCTCTTGCTCGTCACGGGTTGTCCACAAACTCCGCTTCAAGCGCTACATATCCCAGTCATCTGGAGACACAAGCTAAGAGCTCAATGGCGTGCTAGCTATCGTGCCTCATCATCACCGATTATCATATCGATCCCTAGAGACTTTCCTCTAAGCCTCGTGTAATCAGAGTAGCCCATTTTGCGATATATCGCTCTATACTGAAGCCTTCTCTGGGTGCGTGACAAATGCGCGGCAAAATTCCAAGTGATGGCACATTATCGAGGAAAACATTGGCGGGCACGGGTTGGTGCAAACGATCAACTTCTGGCGCGTCAAATAGCTCGTTCATCAAAGTTTTGATTTCAGCAGCGCTCACTTTGCCGGACGATTGAAGATCATCGAATTGCGTTCTTTTGGGAGGAAAAATGAAGAAATCCATTAGGCAAAGCAAGAGCTAAATATTTAACATTGCATACATAATGATAAAAAGTTTTTAATTGCTTTTAATTATTAAGAATAAAGAAGTTGAAAAAAACTTAGCGCGTAATTATATAAATTGGACAAACAATGCGTTGTGAGTTTATGAGATTTAATGTGTATTACTCAGTGAATGGCTTGTTACATTGAATTTGCTAGTTACAGTGATTGCTATGAAAACTTATTTTTGGATGTTTATAGTGATAGAAATGACGAGAATAAAGGTAGTGTGAAATATGTCAATGTTCAGAATAAACAAGAGGAATTATGACTGTGCATGCCATGTTATAGTGAAGATATGCTTTTATAATGTTGCTTTCTTTTGTTTTGCTTTTTTAAAACAGATTTTTTATGTTCGTTTTTTTTCTGATCTGATAAGAAACTCATTATTTACATGAAAAATTCTAGCTTATTCTTGACTTCAAAGTTAAAGCGTTGTTATACCATTTGAGGAAGCGTTAGTCTGGTTGGTTTTTCTTACTTCATTTCGCTGCCAAATCTCTGACACGTATGCTAGGGAATATTAAAAAGTTTATAGCAACACTGTACATTTCTAACTAGATTATTTTCAACCCCTCCCCCCACATCCTCCCTAAACCTTTCCCTTTTTAAAATGACATTTCGTATTAAGAGTTTACCCCAATGTAGGGGGCAAAAAGGGAAATATTAAATCGAAGTTGTTTCAAAGAACTCGCATCTCTACAGAAGAACATAAAACGACAGTATGTTATTCGTTGTTTTTTTTTGTTGTTTTTTTGGGGTTTTTTTTTTTTTAGTTTTCTTTTTCCATTTCTTTTGGAAAATTAGCTCGAAGCAACCTTGCCCCTTCGAATTTTTGTCCACGTCTCATCTGCCTTACATCCCCACATTTCGAAAACACGAATGGCTATTAGAACAGTACTCTGTGTTTACTCAAGGACCTCACTCAAATCCAATCGCTCACTTAGTGTAATACCCTTTCTCCCTATCCCCCGTTCCCCTCCCTGAAGCTCTTGCTCCTTGGTTTGGCTCTTTCCCTTCTCTAAACTAACCCATTCCACCGTTTCTCCCCAAACAGCAGTTGTGTTAGCGAGAACAACCAGTTCAAGTTTCCTAGTTGTCGCCCCTGCAGGCCGTCTGCGGCCGGTGGGAGTGATCGTCCCTGACAGTTCCTCACCGGAAGTTAACAAGCCACTTGCCGAGAAGGGGAAGATAATCGCTCTCAGCTAGGGGTCGGATTGCGGCAGTGTAGCCTCACCCCTCGCCCGGCACGCGAAACATGAATAATGACTGTTGGGGACATAATCACTTCCTTGTAACAAGCTAGCAGCAATCCATTCCTCTCCATTACTTCTGTTCTATTATCCTCATACTTTGATCTTACCCTATGTTTCTATCCGACTATTTAACTAACCCTGTTGTTTTACAAACGTATGACCATCTTTATCAGTGTTAAGGAAGGAAGACAAAACAATCAAACATGATCATGTGCCTACCTTGTTTATAGAATAGTCGATTTGCGTAGTTGTCAACATTATCTATCTGTTGATTTGAGTGCATCCTAAAAATTTTGGTATATTTTTTTCGACGTCTGCTTTTCTCTGTCTGTTTATCTCTTTCTTTCATCTCACTATCTTTTAACAGTTTCCACAATTCATCAACCAGAGTCTGTCCTCCTCGTCAAAAACTGAGAAAAAAATGTCCACTCGCTACATTCAACAGTGCACCAACTTCTCCCTCTTTCAAAGGCTATTGAGGGTTACCTAGAATTTGAAAGTAATAACATCTCAATATCTCAATTTTTATTAACCGCTCAATCATTCATCATTTGATACATACATTTTCATTATTGCCGCATCTTCTCTCTGGCAACAGATGAGCTAAGTGGAGCCTGAGATGCTTCGGTATTGGGCCTGCCTCCCTGACTGCTGGCTCGAGCAGCAAAAGTTACAGACAGACCACAGCCGATCATTCAATTGTAGGACATCAATCGCACGCGCCAACTTAGCAGGCTCAGACTTAAACATGTTTTGATACGGTAGATTTGCCACCGACTGCAGGCCTCACTTCCCTCATCAAGCAATTACGCCGCAATTCGCTAGGGAACTGCTGAGTAAGCGGGCGTGGCGCCACTCCATGGTCCAGGCTGCAGCAGGCGCCTTTTACAGCAGTCGGACAGTAGTTGGTGACCACTAAAATCTACTTTGGTTTTTGTCTACTATTTAAAGGTGCTGCTATTCATTTAGTTTCCTAGTTTCAAATCTAAAAAAATTTTAATTCCTTAAAGTTTACTGTCGAAAGAACAGTCCCAACATAATGACTGAAAACAAAATTGAACTTGTTTTTTTTTTTGTATTATAATTTATACTTTTTTAAAATAATTTTGTTGTTACAGAGAACATTTGAGGCGACTTAATCGTCACTGAATCGAATTAAATTCTCCTCATTTCCTTTAATATGTGAAAGTTGTAATTCGTAAAATGTTAATTAGTGATTTGTGCAGTCTCAGTTATTTTCAACAAATTTTGTGTATTGGAGAAACTCATGATGTCATATCATTATAACTCGTCATTCTGAACGATCTAAAATTGTCGCCTCTCAACAGCAGCGAACCTCATATGTTCATCGATAGATTTTAATAGTTTAGGGAAATTTTGCTCCGAGTGGACGTCAATGATTTGATTTGGTTGCAAGTCATGACATTCATGGCGGATCAGATTAGCCTCTGGTTATGTCAGATAGTTTGAAGCAGACATCAGACTTTTTCTACCTACTGATCCTAACAACTTCAAAACCCTAGGGGGAGAGAAATAATAGACTTTAAAAAGATGGTTACATAAAGACGAAAAAGTTTGCATGAAGCCGGGATCAATGACCCGGAAATGCTTATCAGTTAGAGATCGGCTCTACAAAATGTTAGGGACAAGAAATAGACTGGCCGTGTCTGTGCAGAAAATCTATATCCACAACCACTGCTTGCGGCCAGAACCAGTAAACAGTGAAAAAGGTATATCCTTTGGGACGTGCATCATCTTTTGCTTAGCTAAACGTATAATAAAAACAAAAAAAATTACTCATCAAGTCATGTACCTTGGTTTTTATTCCAGTTAAAAGTATGACAATATTTAGTATACAATAGCGTAAGTTATTACGTAATTCAATTACAGTATTCTCTTATTTAAAAGAAAAGTATTGAGATGAAACATAATTATCTCCTTGACCTGTTGTTATTTGCCGCAACGGATTCGCCCGCAAATATATCAAAACTTCTTAACAGAGCAGCCAGGAAGCTCACTCTACTGCCCAGGGGCCGCTTTGTGAACACGATAGTGGCAAAGAGGGTCAGACATTCTAGTCTAACTCTAGTGGTCCACAGAAGTCCGTAGCAGGTTTTGGAAGGCTTCTTTTCTAAGAATTGTTTGAAAACCATACTACATGTCTTTTGAGGAAAAGTTATAAAGAGCAGCTACTAGGAACTCTTTTCAGAAAGAAGAATGTTATAAGAACAAGAGCTCTTTCAAAGCCGAAGAGTATGGGAATAGATAAAATATTATCGCCTTTGTTTATCAACCTAGATCTAGATCTTCCAAACCTACGTATAATTTTCATAAAGACGTTTTTTACACTAAAGACCATTCGTCTTAATTTTATCTAAACCTATTATTAATGTCTATTTCTAGACTTTTATCAATTAGGAACTAAGTCAATATTCTATGGGGTGCTTTAAAAAAGTTTTAAATTCCATAAAATAACAAATCGAATTTCCATTCGAGCTTTGCTGCGATTGTAGTCTACCTTTTCTTTTTTTTTTTTACTTATTTATGGTTTTTTTTTTTCAAGAAATCAATGAGCAAAATCTATGGAATGCGTTCACATGTAATCACCACGTCACAGTGATTCTTAAATCGAAATGAGGCTATAAGTGATGTTGCATCTACATCACCTCCATCCTCTTTTTCACTCTAAATGGATAAAAATAAGGGACCCTAAAAGTACGGACATACTCTCTTTTTCTCTACCAGCAAAGTTAACTTCCGATAAGGGACCCTAAAAGTACGGATATACTCTCTTTTTCTCTACCAGCAAAGTTAACTTCCGATAAGGGACCCTAAAAGTACGGATATACTCTCTTTTTCTCTACCAGCAAAGTTAACTTCCGATAAGGGACCCTAAAAGTACGGATATACTCTCTTTTTCTCTACCAGCAAAGTTAACTTCCGAGGATATATAAGGGACCCTAAAAGTACGGACATACTCTCTTTTTCTCTACCAGCAAAGTTAACTTCCGAGGATATATAAGGGACCCTAAAAGTACGGACATACTCTCTTTTTCTCTACCAGCAAAGTTAACTTCCGAGGATATATAAGGGACCCTAAAAGTACGGACATACTCTCTTTTTCTCTACCAGCAAAGTTAACTTCCGAGGATATATAAGGGACCCTAAAAGTACGGACATACTCTCTTTTTCTCTACCAGCAAAGTTAACTTCCGAGGATATATAAGGGACCCTAAAAGTACGGACATACTCTCTTTTGCTCTACCAGCAAAGTTAACGTCCGAGGATATATAAGGGACCCTAAAAGTACGGACATACTCTCTTTTGCTCTACCAGCAAAGTTAACGTCCGAGGATATATAAGGGACCCTAAAAGTACGGACATACTCTCTTTTTCTCTACCAGCAAAGTTAACGTCCGAGGATATATAAGGGACCCTAAAAGTACGGACATACTCTCTTTTGCTCTACCAGCAAAGTTAACGTCCGAGGATATATAAGGGACCCTAAAAGTACGGACATACTCTCTTTTTCTCTACCAGCAAAGTTAACTTCCGAGGCAAGATTGCTAAGCCGTCAGGGCGCAGATGGAAACACTTTTTTTTTTTTCAGTAGATATATATTTTATAATTTTATATAACTTTATCATTTTTATACTTCAGTAGGCAGAATATGTTTTAAAGAGAGTCCATAAATTGAATTGCACTGCATTTAATTGTAGAGGAGAAAAAAATAAAGTAACAATAACAACAACAACAACAACAACAACAACAACAACAACAACAACAACAGTAATAATAATAATAATAATAATAATAATAATAATAATAATAATAATAATAATAATAATAATAATAATAATAATAATAATAATAATAATAATAATAATAATAATAATAATAATAACATAAATAATAAATTGGGGTAGATCTTTCTATATCTAACCTTTTTCATATAGATCTATATTGTTTTTAATTTTTTTTCATAGCTTGTATTTCAAATTTAAATATGTGAATATCCTTGTGTAGTTTGTTGATCTTGTTTTTGTGTATTATTATTATTATAATTATAGTAATAATGATAATAACAACAACAATAACAAAAACAACAACAAATAATTAATAATAATAATAATAATAATAATAATAATAATAATAATAATAATAATAATAATAATAATAATAATAATAATAATAATAATAATAATAATAATAATAATAATAATAATAATAATAGTAATAATAATAATAATAATAATAATAATAATAATAATAATAATAATAATAATAATAATATTTTTCTCAAAACTTTCAGTTAGGGCTGCTCAGGAAATAAACCTCTCAAAAGTTATGTAGAATTCTAAAACAACAACAAGGGGAACAACACAGCGCTCGTCCACTCAATAAAACTGTATCAATGAATTTCAGATGAGGCCATGAGCAAAAGAAACAAGTTAGTTTAAATTATTTGAAATTCACTGCGGAAAGCAAGACCTAGCATTTCAATATATACATTGAAGAGCTAGTGATTGCTTTGATTAATTCTAAATCCTTTTAGTTAGACCTATCTAAAAAAGGTTTACGTGGCCAGTTAATGTCATTTAGTTCCCTGTGCAGATATCACTGTAGGCAATCTGAAGTATCTTAAGTTGAGTTATGGTGAAACAGATAAGATCACTTGTTGATTTACAAGCAAACTTTAGAGGCGGCGCAAGACAGGTGAAACAGATAAGATCACTTGTTGATTTACAAGCAAACTTTAGAGGCGGCGCAAGACAGGTGAAACAGATAAGATCACTTGTTGATTTACAAGCAAACTTTAGAGGCGGCGCAAGACTGGTCAGACGATCGTGGGAATGCCAAGCACAATGTCAAGCAAGTGACATTTTCATAGATTTTCTTACCGATTAAGAGACAAATATTACCAAGGAGACACTGTATAGAAAAGGAGCTATAGATGCATCAGACGAATTTTGTGGTGCTAAGATCGCTATTACTGACTTTGATTTAAAACAAGTAGGGCTGTGATGAACTAGCTGCTATTCCAAAAAGAAAATTCTTGAAAAGTTGCCCTACCCTCCCAAGGCTGTACAGATTCACTGATATCACAAACACTGCTCCCTCCCAAGGCTGTACAGATTCACTGATATCACAAACACTGCTCTCTCCCAAGGCTGTACAGATTCACTGATATCACAAACACTGCTCTCTCTCTCCCAAGGCTGTACAGATTCACTGATATCACAAACACTGCTCTCTCTCTCCCAAGGCTGTACAGATTCACTGATATCACAAACACTGCTCCCTCCCAAGGCTGTACAGATTCACTGATATCACAAACACTGCTCTCTCTCTCCCAAGGCTGTACAGATTCACTGATATCACAAACACTGCTCTCTCTCTCCCAAGGCTGTACAGATTCACTGATATCACAAACACTGCTCTCTCTCTCCCAAGGCTGTACAGATTCACTGATATCACAAACACTGCTCTCTCTCTCCCAAGGCTGTACAGATTCACTGATATCACAAACACTGCTCTCTCTCCCAAGGCTGTACAGATTCACTGATATCACAAACACTGCTCTCTCTCTCCCAAGGCTGTACAGATTCACTGATATCACAAACACTGCTCTCTCTCTCCCAAGGCTGTACAGATTCACTGATATCACAAACACTGCTCTCTCCCAAGGCTGTACAGATTCACTGATATCACAAACACTGCTCTCTCCCAAGGCTGTACAGATTCACTGATATCACAAACACTGCTCTCTCCCAAGGCTGTACAGATTCACTGATATCACAAACACTGCTCTCTCCCAAGGCTGTACAGATTCACTGATATCACAAACACTGCTCTCTCTCTCCCAAGGCTGTACAGATTCACTGATATCACAAACACTGCTCTCTCCCAAGGCTGTACAGATTCACTGATATCACAAACACTGCTCTCTCTCTCCCAAGGCTGTACAGATTCACTGATATCACAAACACTGCTCTCTCTCTCCCAAGGCTGTACAGATTCACTGATATCACAAACACTGCTCTCTCCCTCCCAAGGCTGTACAGATTCACTGATATCACAAACACTGCTCTCTCTCTCCCAAGGCTGTACAGATTCACTGATATCACAAACACTGCTCTCTCTCTCCCAAGGCTGTACAGATTCACTGATATCACAAACACTGCTCTCTCTCTCCCAAGGCTGTACAGATTCACTGATATCACAAACACTGCTCTCTCTCTCCCAAGGCTGTACAGATTCACTGATATCACAAACACTGCTCTCTCTCCCAAGGCTGTACAGATTCACTGATATCACAAACACTGCTCTCTCTCTCCCAAGGCTGTACAGATTCACTGATATCACAAACACTGCTCTCTCTCTCCCAAGGCTGTACAGATTCACTGATATCACAAACACTGCTCTCTCTCTCCCAAGGCTGTACAGATTCACTGATATCACAAACACTGCTCTCTCTCTCCCAAGGCTGTACAGATTCACTGATATCACAAACACTGCTCTCTCTCTCCCAAGGCTGTACAGATTCACTGATATCACAAACACTGCTCTCTCTCAAGGCTGTACAGATTCACTGATATCACAAACACTGCTCTCTCTCTCCCAAGGCTGTACAGATTCACTGATATCACAAACACTGCTCTCTCCCAAGGCTGTACAGATTCACTGATATCACAAACACTGCTCTCTCTCAAGGCTGTACAGATTCACTGATATCACAAACACTGCTCTCTCTCTCCCAAGGCTGTACAGATTCACTGATATCACAAACACTGCTCTCTCTCAAGGCTGTACAGATTCACTGATATCACAAACACTGCTCTCTCTCTCCCAAGGCTGTACAGATTCACTGATATCACAAACACTGCTCTCTCTCTCTCAAGGCTGTACAGATTCACTGATATCACAAACACTGCTCTCTCTCTCCCAAGGCTGTACAGATTCACTGATATCACAAACACTGCTCTCTCTCTCCCAAGGCTGTACAGATTCACTGATATCACAAACACTGCTCTCTCTCTCCCAAGGCTGTACAGATTCACTGATATCACAAACACTGCTCTCTCTCTCCCAAGGCTGTACAGATTCACTGATATCACAAACACTGCTCTCTCTCTCCCAAGGCTGTACAGATTCACTGATATCACAAACACTGCTCTCTCTCTCCCAAGGCTGTACAGATTCACTGATATCACAAACACTGCTCTCTCTCTCCCAAGGCTGTACAGATTCACTGATATCACAAACACTGCTCTCTCTCAAGGCTGTACAGATTCACTGATATCACAAACACTGCTCTCTCTCTCCCAAGGCTGTACAGATTCACTGATATCACAAACACTGCTCTCTCTCCCAAGGCTGTACAGATTCACTGATATCACAAACACTGCTCTCTCTCCCAAGGCTGTACAGATTCACTGATATCACAAACACTGCTCTCTCTCTCCCAAGGCTGTACAGATTCACTGATATCACAAACACTGCTCTCTCTCTCTCCCAAGGCTGTACAGATTCACTGATATCACAAACACTGCTCTCTCTCTCCCAAGGCTGTACAGATTCACTGATATCACAAACACTGCTCTCTCTCTCCCAAGGCTGTACAGATTCACTGATATCACAAACACTGCTCTCTCCCAAGGCTGTACAGATTCACTGATATCACAAACACTGCTCTCTCTCTCCCAAGGCTGTACAGATTCACTGATATCACAAACACTGCTCTCTCCCTCCCAAGGCTGTACAGATTCACTGATATCACAAACACTGCTCTCTCTCTCCCAAGGCTGTACAGATTCACTGATATCACAAACACTGCTCTCTCTCTCCCAAGGCTGTACAGATTCACTGATATCACAAACACTGCTCTCTCCCAAGGCTGTACAGATTCACTGATATCACAAACACTGCTCTCTCCCTCCCAAGGCTGTACAGATTCACTGATATCACAAACACTGCTCTCTCTCTCCCAAGGCTGTACAGATTCACTGATATCACAAACACTGCTCTCTCCCAAGGCTGTACAGATTCACTGATATCACAAACACTGCTCTCTCTCTCCCAAGGCTGTACAGATTCACTGATATCACAAACACTGCTCTCTCTCTCCAAGGCTGGCTGTACAGATTCACTGATATCACAAACACTGCTCTCTCCCAAGGCTGTACAGATTCACTGATATCACAAACACTGCTCTCTCTCTCCCAAGGCTGTACAGATTCACTGATATCACAAACACTGCTCTCTCTCTCCCAAGGCTGTACAGATTCACTGATATCACAAACACTGCTCTCTCTCTCCCAAGGCTGTACAGATTCACTGATATCACAAACACTGCTCTCTCTCTCCCAAGGCTGTACAGATTCACTGATATCACAAACACTGCTCTCTCCCAAGGCTGTACAGATTCACTGATATCACAAACACTGCTCTCTCTCTCTCCCAAGGCTGTACAGATTCACTGATATCACAAACACTGCTCTCTCTCTCCCAAGGCTGTACAGATTCACTGATATCACAAACACTGCTCTCTCTCTCCCAAGGCTGTACAGATTCACTGATATCACAAACACTGCTCTCTCTCTCCCAAGGCTGTACAGATTCACTGATATCACAAACACTGCTCTCTCTCTCCCAAGGCTGTACAGATTCACTGATATCACAAACACTGCTCTCTCTCCCAAGGCTGTACAGATTCACTGATATCACAAACACTGCTCTCTCTCTCCCAAGGCTGTACAGATTCACTGATATCACAAACACTGCTCTCTCTCTCCCAAGGCTGTACAGATTCACTGATATCACAAACACTGCTCTCTCCCAAGGCTGTACAGATTCACTGATATCACAAACACTGCTCTCTCTCTCCCAAGGCTGTACAGATTCACTGATATCACAAACACTGCTCTCTCTCTCCCAAGGCTGTACAGATTCACTGATATCACAAACACTGCTCTCTCTCTCCCAAGGCTGTACAGATTCACTGATATCACAAACACTGCTCTCTCCCTCCCAAGGCTGTACAGATTCACTGATATCACAAACACTGCTCCCTCCCAAGGCTGTACAGATTCACTGATATCACAAACACTGCTCCCTCCCAAGGCTGTACAGATTCACTGATATCACAAACACTGCTCTCTCTCTCCCAAGGCTGTACAGATTCACTGATATCACAAACACTGCTCTCTCCCAAGGCTGTACAGATTCACTGATATCACAAACACTGCTCTCTCCCAAGGCTGTACAGATTCACTGATATCACAAACACTGCTCTCTCCTCTCGTATGTACAGATTCACTGATATCACAAACACTGCTCTCTCCCAAGGCTGTACAGATTCACTGATATCACAAACACTGCTCTCTCTCTCCCAAGGCTGTACAGATTCACTGATATCACAAACACTGCTCTCTCCCAAGGCTGTACAGATTCACTGATATCACAAACACTGCTCTCTCTCTCCCAAGGCTGTACAGATTCACTGATATCACAAACACTGCTCCCTCCCAAGGCTGTACAGATTCACTGATATCACAAACACTGCTCCCTCCCAAGGCTGTACAGATTCACTGATATCACAAACACTGCTCTCTCCCAAGGCTGTACAGATTCACTGATATCACAAACACTGCTCTCTCTCTCCCAAGGCTGTACAGATTCACTGATATCACAAACACTGCTCTCTCCCAAGGCTGGACCGATTCACTGATATAACTAACACTGCCCTCTCCCACGGCTGTACAGATTCACTGATATCACAAACACTGCTCTCTCTCTCCCAAGGCTGTACAGATTCACTGATATCACAAACACTGCTCTCTCTCTCCCAAGGCTGTACAGATTCACTGATATCACAAACACTGCTCTCTCTCTCCCAAGGCTGTACAGATTCACTGATATCACAAACACTGCTCTCTCTCTCCCAAGGCTGTACAGATTCACTGATATCACAAACACTGCTCTCTCTCTCCCAAGGCTGTACAGATTCACTGATATCACAAACACTGCTCTCTCTCTCCCAAGGCTGTACAGATTCACTGATATCACAAACACTGCTCTCTCTCTCCCAAGGCTGTACAGATTCACTGATATCACAAACACTGCTCTCTCTCTCCCAAGGCTGTACAGATTCACTGATATCACAAACACTGCTCTCTCTCTCTCCCAAGGCTGTACAGATTCACTGATATCACAAACACTGCTCTCTCTCTCCCAAGGCTGTACAGATTCACTGATATCACAAACACTGCTCTCTCTCAAGGCTGTACAGATTCACTGATATCACAAACACTGCTCCCTCCCAAGGCTGTACAGATTCACTGATATCACAAACACTGCTCTCTCTCAAGGCTGTACAGATTCACTGATATCACAAACACTGCTCTCTCTCTCCCAAGGCTGTACAGATTCACTGATATCACAAACACTGCTCTCTCTCTCCCAAGGCTGTACAGATTCACTGATATCACAAACACTGCTCTCTCTCTCCCAAGGCTGTACAGATTCACTGATATCACAAACACTGCTCTCTCTCTCCCAAGGCTGTACAGATTCACTGATATCACAAACACTGCTCTCTCTCTCCCAAGGCTGTACAGATTCACTGATATCACAAACACTGCTCTCTCTCTCCCAAGGCTGTACAGATTCACTGATATCACAAACACTGCTCTCTCCCTCCCAAGGCTGTACAGATTCACTGATATCACAAACACTGCTCTCTCTCTCCCAATGCTGTACAGATTCACTGATATCACAAACAATGAGTGTCTTTACTTCACATCATAACACTGATTGGACAATGACAACCAGGGACAGAAGCATTCTTTTCGTAATTGAACCTTTAACTTGAAGGGTGTACATATAATTTGATTTTGAAGTGACACCTACCTTTTACAAATAAAACTTTAAAAAAAAAATTTTTTTTTAAATGTTTTAGATAGCAGAATGCTCCAAGTGTATTAAATGTAAAATTTTAGGTTCGATCAAGTTTATTGCTTTTAATGACCTTGATTTATCGGAATCACTAAACAGTTTCCTTTTAACTAGAATCTATATATTCTAGAATAACTCATGGTACCGCAGGAAAGCAAAGACAGGCGAGCATCATGACTGCCCAGCTCAAGTCCGCCAACACTGACCAGAGTAGAATCCAGCCGTGGCAGGTAGTCCATGTCCGTCATCTCTAGCTGCCCGGGGTCCATAACTGGACACTTGCTATGTTGGCCTGACTTGTTAGTTTACACGTCTGACCAACAGCAGCGGAGAGGAGACATCTTCGTACACACATTAAAACTGACACTGCGGTTAGTAAAACCGATCATTTGGTATCCTCCAAACATTTAGCTGTTTTCCTGTTCCGAACAGTATACCTTATCAGTCTTAGGAACTGCGGAGATGATTGAATTTTATAAACCGAAACTCATACATACTCGGAGAGCTATTTAATACATTTTAAAATCTGTTTTCTCGCATGGCTAGACTTTGTTGCTAAAATCCTGTCTCCAACATTCGACTGAAAACCCATTAGTTAGGTTAAGATATTATTTAAATTGTTTGCTCTGTCGATATTTTCTCCGCAAGTGCCATTATTGCTGAACAAAATGTATTCATTCAACCTAGCTTGAGTAAGCTGATTCCATCCCAGGGATATCCGCTATCGTCACCTGTGGTAAACAGTTGACCTAGTGGAGTGATCACATCAACAACGTGTCTACCAGCTCGCCCTGCAATACTCGCCACTAACTAGCCACCACCACCATGAGATTGGTGACACTGGACTTATGTCAGTCACATGGAAAGTTTAAATCACTTGCGAAATGCAGTGGTTCATGGCACATTGATTAGGACACCCTTCATTCAGTCAATGATTTTTAACTGATAGGATCTAAATAACTAAAAGTGCAGATTAAAGTAACACCTCTCCACTTCAAAAGTAAATAAGAGAGACAATCGTCTTTATTTAAATGAGGGAGGTGGGAAAAGGATCATTAAAAAACTCGTCAGCATTGTGTTTTACGCTTTTACTAAATCAGATTTAGGTCGAGGAAAATTGATTGTTATCAGATAAGCTAAAACCAAACATTGCATACCTTTGCTTGTGGTTTTGTTCAATGAAAATTTCTATTTGAAAAATAATGAGGGTGCAGACAATTTAACCATAACTTCGATAAGATAATTGACTGTAACGATTCAAATCTCACTTTATACACTAGAGCTTTCTTGAACTCTTATTTTTTTAATCTTTTTTTTCTTCTACAATTTAAACTATGTACATTGGAACAAGGAAAAAACGCATGGATAGTAATCTCTGTGGATACTTTTCTTACAGGTTTGTTAGTCTCTGGAGAATTTAAAGATGAGATATTGTGGTGGTAAAGGGAAATACGCTTGAAAAAATAACAAGCCTTTCTTCAAACTTTTAATCACATTGATTTCCTGTTTGTCTCGCCAACGAGTGCGTTTGACCAAGTTCATAACTTTTTGTCTTCCCCTCTCTTTATGTTCAACTACACCCGTCTGTACCTTTAATTTTGTAATCTGTATTTCTATATTATTGTCTAGTCTTTCTATCTATCTGTCTGTCTATCTATCTATCTATCTATCTATCTATCCATCCATCGATCTTTCGATCTATCTATCCATCTATCTATCTACCGTTCTATTGATCGATCGATAAATGAACCAAACTTTCCAATATCTGTTTTAAAATAAGACTGTAATCTTACATATATCGTCGTCTCCATCCATTTTGTGTCTGATTAAGTTTCTGTTTGTAGTGCATGTCCAGTTTTTCTGCGTAATCCCCTATTTTAGGAATATTTTAGTTGCCCTTCACTGAGCTGACCATAGTTTTTGCGCTGCATGTGACGCTCAAGCAACCATGATACACTCACAAAGATCTCTTTATTATCCATTTCTCCACACACGCAGAAGACAGACACGCCTGTCCACATTTCCACCCGCGCACAGCTCCATGTTCTCGCAAGACCCGAGAAACAATTTAAAGACGACATCATTAAAAGCGCTGGGTTTCCCGCTAGCTGCGAGGAAGCAATCGCGCGTCCAGTGTAATCTAATCGTCTGCTCTCCCCAGACACCTTGCCGTGGCGCCTGCCCGTCCAGCAAGGCTTGCCCTGGGAGGGCTGAGTAAAGACTTCACACCGGACTCAATTGAACGGAAATCCTCCCAGCTATTAGTACCATCCCCCAGCCTCTTTTTGGAGCTCTTTCAGACCAAACTTAATAAACAGCCGTATGTATCTGTTTTGAGGTTCTTGATTCGTATTCATATCATTTCCAAGGTGATTGCTTCTGGGTTTTTTTTTTAACTATCTTTTTTATTGCCCCTTCTATATTGTCCTTGTCGTATTTTCAATTAACTTTTCAGAATTCCACATATTTATTTTTGAGTTTGTTTTTTAAATAAAAGAAGTAAGTGTCAATGATTCTCGTCCGGAATGAAGGAGTAACAAGTCGTTGCTTATTTATTTTTTTGAAAAATGTTATTTTCTTTTGTTATATATCCTCTACTTAGCGAGCCTCATCACCATCGGGTTCTCCTCTTCTTCTATCCACCAGGGTCATTTTGAAAGAGAGTGAGCTCCTGGGCAGAGAAGCAGCCATTAAATTAGGCGTCACCTCGTGGAACGCTGGAAACAGGTTCTGGTCGGCTCGGAATGAATTGTTCACACTCCACTCGGTCAGCCATTAGCCGGCCACCACGGGCCACGCAGGAGAATTCCCAAACAAGCGCCGGACCGGGCGCCACACGGGGCAAAGGTTAAGTCTCTATCGATCCTCTGGCACCAGAGCAAACCATCTTGAGCTTCTCGCACAAATTGATGATTAATAATAGACAGGACGGAGGGGGTTACCCTTTTCCTACCCTCCTTGGAATCTTTTTTTTTTATATTTTTTTGAAAAAAATTTTTCTTGAGGTCCTTTAGTCTATCTCCACATCCTGTCTCAATATTGTTTCATTCCTTGAGCTTCTCCATGCCGTCTTCATCCTTCATCCTTCATCCTTTATGTTATTTCATTCCTTCTTTTTCACCCTCATCCTCAATATCATGTTCCGCCCTTTTTTTGCTTTTAGTGAATCCCAAAATTTTATAAAGCAAAGGAAACTACTA
Source organism: Elysia crispata (assembly GCA_033675545.1). Lineage (NCBI taxonomy): Eukaryota > Metazoa > Mollusca > Gastropoda > Plakobranchidae > Elysia > Elysia crispata. Next base: position 218,897 of record JAWDGP010006323.1, on the reverse strand, counting down.
ACTTTAGTCCTTTCAAGATTTCATATAAAATTGTGTAGTAAATTTATAACTGTTGGGTTATGTGACGAAATCGGAGAATCAATAAACCAAATTCTGCAGGCTCAAAAAGTTCGACCTCTTAAAGGGAAAGGTATGACCCAGGGCACATTCCTTAAAAAATTACTCTCCATCATCTTCATTATGACATTCTTTTGAACTCAGCCTCCAGTTTGCTTTTTAAAGAAAATTCTTTAATGTTTTGGATTTTCCGTGAAATACTACCAGGCATGAATGCAAAACATCATTTTTCTTGGGCAGAAATGAAAGGGGGGGAAAGAGAGAGAGAGAGATGTAGAGGGATTTGGAGAAATTGAGAAAGGAAAAGGTAGATAGAGAAAAGGAGAAAAAGAAAATAGATACAAAGATAGAAAGTGAGGGGGGGGGGGGGGCGAAGAAGGAGAGATAGACAGAGAAAGAGGTAGAGGAGGGAGCTCACGACAAAGACCAACTGTTGAAAAGTCATCATTCAGAGAAAAAATCGCAAAAACAAGAGCATAAGACACTCGAAAGGCCAAATGTAGTTTTTATCCTATAAAGCAGAGAGGAAAGTTAAACAAGGAAAGTAATGTTAAGCCTTTTACAACCGTCATTAAATAGTCAAGACAGACTATTGCCTTTAGAGGTATAAACATACGGCTAGATGTGTGGAAAAATGCGTTTGATTTTTTCATGCAATTACTTTCAAACATTTTTTTTGAAAAGCTCAAGGTCCGTTCCAAAGAGACAAAACCGTTGTTCCCTATTTCTTTTTGGTGAAGAATAATGTCTTCGAATCTCATCTTCCTACAAGGGAGTCCCCGCAGTTTCTGCTCAGTTCAGACAAGCGCTGCTCATTCATAATTCACTGATCGGAACATCCGAGCTCTTCACCTCCTTAACTCGAATATCACCCTGCTCCCTTTCTCCCCCCCCCCCCCCACTCACCCCTCCCTTTTATAACTCACCCAAACTGCAATGGCCAGAATCTTCCATCACTGCCGATTTGGCGAGGATCACCCAAGAACAGGAAATACTTGAAGACACTTCGTTTATCTTAGCCATTGATTTTACAGCTTGGCAATTACAAGAGAGTCACATGACAATGTATCCCCTCTGTTAGTGTCCCATCTCGCCCCCCGCTGTTTCCTGCCTCCTCTCCCCGCCCTGAGCTCCGAGCAGGGCTCCCATGCAGCTGTTGATATCTCTATGTCCGGTGTCATGTCGCGTGTATCCCATCATGCCCTGCGGCGTCACGACTTGAGGAGTTCCGTCATTTCCTGAACAAGTCGCCAGGGTCATTTCCTCTACTCGTTTTCCTAGGCAGTTTTGTGATTTTTTTTCCCTTCAGTTTTTGTATCTGTGAGAGTCTAATTAGTTTGGGGAGATACCCTCAAAACTGTTAAGATGGAGAAATTCAGGAGGAACAATATTTCAAAACAGCAAGTTTTGAACTTCCCAAATAAAAAAATTCTTTTAAACGTTGTGACGTACAAACAAAAAGTGTGGAAAGATGCACCACACTGATATTGATAGCCCGATATTTATCAGTACCTCAATGGTAGGGCGCATTAAGAAAGATCTACAAATACACTGTTTTTTTTTCTAATTACAAAATTAGTGCAGTTTTTAATTGTGGATATTTTTTTCTCTTAACTTGAGACTATTTATTTAACTATACTGACCAAGATATGAAGCAAACAAGCTTTACCGTAACTTTTGGAAACACCGTTGTCGAGAATGTTCTTCATTTAAAAAATGCTTGAGAATCAGATCGGTTAGCAGTCAAAAATAGTGTGATTTGTCTCGCAAAATTATCCTAATAATCCAGTCCTGTATTCTTTGGCTTTTGTTGTTCTCTTTGTATCCTTCTGGTCGGGGGATCACGCACAAAAAAGACCGACCAAAAAATTTAAAGAAATATAAAAAAGCACTAACGTTAGAAAAACTCAAACGAGTATTGTTATGGAAAACATTAACAAAATAGTTTGTTACTTGAAGCATAATTGTCCACAAAACATGTTGAAGGGCTGATGTTATTGCTGTCTTTAATAAGAAGCGGCATGATTTGATCATCACGTGCATATTTTTGGATACGTTTCTTACATCAATCTGTAAAAGCTTAGTTTTCATGACCTTCGAATCTGTTCAGTATCATATTTGAAGCCATGTGTCGTCTTGATTTTTTCCAAATAACTACTTAACCTGAATTAAAGGAATGATACCGACACAACTGACAGTGAGAGCAAAGAGTTACAACTTTTAAAGATAAACATTTGTTGTTTGTTTTAAAGTCAGGTGTCTATTTCAATACGTTATGGAATATTGGGCCGAAAACCATCAGATATCAGTATTTCTGGTATTACACTTCGACCTGAATTTATCTAGATCTAGATCTGCAATGGTATTTCGCAGAACCCTGGGAAACAGTTACATTGTATTTCCCCAATCTATTTAAAGATATTTCTAAACGCCAAGTTTTATTTTATTTATGTATGAGCAAAACGTGCAATGCCTTGCGGAAACTCATAGCTGTCAACTTAATCGAACCTACATGACTATTGGTGTTGAAAGGATCTGAAGATTAAAATTTTGCAATATCAACTATATAATCTCAGGAACTACAACATTGAAGTAATTAGAAGAAGTCCGAAACATAATTTTGTGTGGAATAAGCAATAGTTCTAACATTAACAAGCGTTTCAAAATCTTAAAATCGATTTCAAAATGTAACGTTAACTGATTTTCCTTATTCTCAATATAATTGAGAATTTTTATATTGAGAATAAGGAAAATCAGTTAACGTTACATTTTGAAATCGATTTTAAGATTTTTAAACGCTTGTTAATGTTAGAAGGCTATGAATTTCAAGAAAGTACTTTAACGCGCACTGCTCATTTATTTTTACTTAAAAGATAACGGATGTTTAAAAGGATTTATAACAAGATTACAGTTTTACACAATTAGTTAATTATTCGTATTGAAGAGTGCATTGATGAAGTGGTGTGAACCAGTTATGCTATGAAAATCGGTGCAATGGGTTTGACGTTAAAACAAACTTTATTTTTGTTCCCTGACATAAAGGTGCACATTCCTAGGTATTAGAAATTCTAAAATGATTTTTAATGAATTTAAAATTCAAATTGAACAATACCTGTTTATTTAACTAGTTTTAACACTAATTATAAGACAAAGTTTCACTACTATTTGATAAAGTTTTGATTGCGGACATCATTAAACACAAGATGACTAAAAGTATCGTCATGATTGAAAATTAATTGTTGTAAGTATCGCCGTCCTACCAGAAGAGTTCAGGTACCGTTTCAATAAAAGCGAAAACTCTCGAGTGTCTATGTGTGTACATGTATTTCATCCTTAAAAATGGACCACTTTATGTTAGAATGCATATTGAAATGTTGTCATATTCTGATAAACCTATAATATGGGGATTTTTTTTCCAAATATTTTGGTTCTCTGTGACACCACAGCCGTATTAAACTTCGAGTTTTTAATTAAATGTTTTTTTTTTCTAAGTAACACGAATATTCTATTAAAAAACAAAACAAAACGTCCAGCTGCTTTTTTACCCTCCAGTTTTGGTTGTTTGAGCGTCACATGCTACCTTCTGGCGCTGCTAAATTTCTAGAATCCATATTGAATCTAAGCCGAAACATTCTTTGTTGGATTTTGGCGGCAGAAAGATAACACAACTCCATTTTTTTAAAAATAGACTTGAACCAATCGGACTTGAGTATTTTCATTTTCGATCTCATGTCAAGAAGGGATTGATCTCCGCTTACCTCTTTTTTTTTTTTTAAGCTAGAACAGAAAGTAACCGCGTCCACCCTGAAGTAACTAAACCATTCGGAGAGCCTGACAAAGTTACATAAAAAATATAAAGAAATAAAAATAATCTGCCTAATTATGACCAAAGCGCGCAAATGGGAAAATATAATAATTATTGAAATTTTTTGAACGGTTTTAGCTTTAGACAGAGCTTGTGATTTTAAACAAAATAGTTTTTAGCCTTTTCGATATCACATTGTGGATGTTAACAATGATAATGTTGTGGATCTTAACAGATGATGGTATGTTAAATTCGATAAGATGCGTTTCCGCAAACATTGTCATCAGATTCATGGATTCCGGCTAGTTTAATAGAATTATTGCGGCTTTTTGATGACCAACGCTTGTTAATATTTTACAACTGATCATTTTGAGGACTTTTTCCTTTCCACATGGGTTTCTCCAAACTATTATGCTGTCTGCAAATGGAATGTATTTTATAGAAGAGAGAGAAAGAGAGAGAGAGAGAGAGAGAGAGAGAGAGAGAGAGAGAGAGAGAGAGAGAGAGAGAGTGGAAGGGCTTTGGAGGGGGGGGGGGGGAAAGGAGAGAGAGAGAGAGAGAGGGGGGGGGGGGGGATTGGGGAAGGAAGGGGAAAGAGAGAAAGGGACAGTTGATCCACTTCATCGTGGTGTCTATTTGTTGTAAAGATGAGCATGTTTCTAAATTAATTATTATGATTCAGTTGGTCCTAGCATGTATCTTAATTAATTATTGTGATTCAGTTCGTCCTAGCATGTATCTAAATTAATTATTGTGATTCAGTTGGTCCTAGCATGTATCTTAATTAATTATTGTGATTCAGTTGGTCCTAGCATGTATCTTAATTAATTATTGTGATTCAGTTGGTCCTAGCATGTATCTTAATTAATTATTGTGATTCAGTTGGTCCTAGCATGTATCTTAATTAATTATTGTGATTCAGTTGGTCCTAGCATGTATCTAAATTAATTATTGTGATTCAGTTGGTCCTAGTAACGAAATACTTGGGTAGATTATATTTATAGATATTTTGTTTTGCTCTGATAAATTATTCTTGTTTACAACAATGGCCTTCTTGCAGCCAGGTACACGCACACATATTTGTTCCAATACCGACATGATCCTCGGTTTTGAAAAGCCATCACGATTATTGCATCAAAGAGAGCCATTTGTTTGGCTGTTTTCTTAATGTAAGAGAGGAAGAGAGAGTCGGGGAGGACAAACGACATCAGATAGGTCTCCCTGGACCACAGACGAGACAGAGACTAAATTAGCTATTTATTGTCCCACGCCCTCTCTCTTTGTGTTTGTCTGGTGGCTCGGGGCAGCGAGCTGGCCAAGCCAGAGCGAGGCGGCGAGCCAGCTCCAGGGATTACTTGCTCGGAACAGCACCGGTTTGATGGCGTGCCGGCTTCCTGGTCCCGCAGGGCCGGTAACCCTGGCCATCTCTCCGGCTGGGCCAGCAAGAGGGTCGCGGCCGCCACAAACCGCTGGTCGTGATCATGCACTTTCTCTCAGCTTCATTCTCCTAAAGAAATGAAAACAACCCGCGGCCATCACATAATGCATAAACGGGCCATTTAGAGAAACAGATACATTTCCACAGATGGAATCACTCTTTTTACTTAAATAACTGAGGTGTCTAACAATGTTGTTTTTGTGATCGTGTCGAACATAAATTTCCTCTCTGTTTGGATTCTGCGTTATTTGCTCTTGTTTGTATGTAGCAGAATGCTGAAGCTGTTAACAGCACAATCTCGTCTCTTAATTTGTCTCCTATAAATTAGCTCTTCCCTGCTTAATTTGCCTCCAATAAATTCCCATATTCTAATGGAAAGGATGTGCGCATCTGATTGATAATCTGAGTTTTAACCATTTTAACTTAACAAGGCATTATGTCTAATTTGTATGACAAAAAAAGTGTTTAGTTTTCTAATTTGCTATTGACTCTGTTAGGAATAGATGGAAATAAAGCATTTTTTTCTTCGTTTTTTTTTTTGAACCATTATTTCTCGGGTAAAGTTTGATAAGAATCACAATAGTTATATGGTCTAAAAAATTTTTGAAAAGTCTATTTCCGGCTCTGGAAGTAAAATCTCAAGCCACAGAATATGACACTCTGTCCGAAAAGAAGGATAGGAATGTGTAATACGCTGTGCATATTTGTGAACAAATTGCTGGTTTGGTGAGATGTTGTGGCAACAGGGATCCTTTACAAGCTCAATTTTCTTAGAATTTTCAGAGACGAGGGAAGCACTAACGAGCTGGACCAGATGCTGGCGCCTGCGGTCAGACATTCGGGGGAGGTTCGGTAGACGCGGCGCCACGAACAGTTACTATTACTAGACTCTAGATCTGGCTGTTACAGGTTCACTTCACTACCTCTAGATCTGGCTGTTAGAGGTTCACTTCACTACCTCTAGATCTGGCTGTTACAGGTTCACTTCACTACCTCTAGATCTGGCTGTTACAGGTCGACTTCACTACCTCTAGATCTGGCTGTTAGAGGTTCACTTCACTAGAACTACCTCTAGATCTGGCTGTTACAGGTTCACTTCACTACCTCTAGATCTGGCTGTTACAGGTTCACTTCACTACCTCGCGGCGCCACGAACAGTTACTATTACTAGACTCTAGATCTGGCTGTTACAGGTCGACTTCACTACCTCTAGATCTGGCTGTTACAGGTTCACTTCACTACCTCTAGATCTGGCTGTTACAGGTTCACTTCACTACCTCTAGATCTGGCTGTTACAGGTCGACTTCACTACCTCTAGATCTGGCTGTTAGAGGTTCACTTCACTACCTCTAGATCTGGCTGTTACAGGTCGACTTCACTACCTCTAGATCTGGCTGTTAGAGGTTCACTTCACTACCTCTAGATCTGGCTGTTAGAGGTTCACTTCACTACCTCTAGATCTGGCTGTTACAGGTTCACTTCACTACCTCGCGGCGCCACGAACAGTTACTATTACTAGACTCTAGATCTGGCTGTTAGAGGTTCACTTCACTACCTCTAGATCTGGCTGTTAGAGGTTCACTTCACTACCTCGCGGCGCCACGAACAGTTACTATTACTAGACTCTAGATCTGGCTGTTACAGGTTCACTTCACTACCTCTAGATCTGGCTGTTACAGGTTCACTTCACTACCTCTAGATCTGGCTGTTACAGGTTCACTTCACTACCTCTAGATCTGGCTGTTACAGGTTCACTTCACTACCTCTAGATCTGGCTGTTACAGGTTCACTTCACTACCTCTAGATCTGGCTGTTAGAGGTTCACTTCACTACCTCTAGATCTGGCTGTTACAGGTTCACTTCACTACCTCTAGATCTGGCTGTTACAGGTTCACTTCACTACCTCTAGATCTGGCTGTTAGAGGTTCACTTCACTACCTCTAGATCTGGCTGTTACAGGTTCACTTCACTACCTCTAGATCTGGCTGTTAGAGGTTCACTTCACTACCTCTAGATCTGGCTGTTAGAGGTTCACTTCACTACCTCTAGATCTGGCTGTTACAGGTTCACTTCACTACCTCTAGATCTGGCTGTTACAGGTTCACTTCACTACCTCTAGATCTGGCTGTTAGAGGTTCACTTCACTACCTCTAGATCTGGCTGTTAGAGGTTCACTTCACTACCTCGCGGCGCCACGAACAGTTACTATTACTAGACTCTAGATCTGGCTGTTACAGGTCGACTTCACTACCTCTAGATCTGGCTGTTAGAGGTTCACTTCACTACCTCTAGATCTGGCTGTTAGAGGTTCACTTCACTACCTCTAGATCTGGCTGTTACAGGTTCACTTCACTACCTCTAGATCTGGCTGTTAGAGGTTCACTTCACTACCTCTAGATCTGGCTGTTAGAGGTTCACTTCACTACCTCTAGATCTGGCTGTTAGAGGTTCACTTCACTACCTCTAGATCTGGCTGTTAGAGGTTCACTTCACTACCTCTAGATCTGGCTGTTACAGGTTCACTTCACTACCTCGCGGCGCCACGAACAGTTACTATTACTAGACTCTAGATCTGGCTGTTACAGGTCGACTTCACTACCTCTAGATCTGGCTGTTAGAGGTTCACTTCACTACCTCTAGATCTGGCTGTTACAGGTTCACTTCACTACCTCGCGGCGCCACGATCTGTTACTGTTACTAGACTCTAGATCTGGCTGTTAGAGGTTCACTACCCTCTAGATCTGGCTGTTAGAGGTTCACTTCACTACCTCTAGATCTGGCTGTTACAGGTTCACTTCACTACCTCTAGATCTGGCTGTTACAGGTCGACTTCACTACCTCTAGATCTGGCTGTTAGAGGTTCACTTCACTACCTCTAGATCTGGCTGTTACAGGTTCACTTCACTACCTCGCGGCGCCACGAACAGTTACTATTACTAGACTCTAGATCTGGCTGTTACAGGTTCACTTCACTACCTCTAGATCTGGCTGTTACAGGTTCACTTCACTACCTCTAGATCTGGCTGTTAGAGGTTCACTTCACTAGCACTACCTCTAGATCTGGCTGTTAGAGGTTCACTTCACTACCTCTAGATCTGGCTGTTACAGGTTCACTTCACTACCTCTAGATCTGGCTGTTACAGGTTCACTTCACTACCTCTAGATCTGGCTGTTACAGGTTCACTTCACTACCTCTAGATCTGGCTGTTACAGGTTCACTTCACTACCTCTAGATCTGGCTGTTACAGGTTCACTTCACTACCTCTAGATCTGGCTGTTACAGGTTCACTTCACTACCTCTAGATCTGGCTGTTACAGGTTCACTTCACTACCTCTAGATCTGGCTGTTACAGGTTCACTTCACTACCTCTAGATCTGGCTGTTACAGGTTCACTTCACTACCTCTAGATCTGGCTGTTACAGGTTCACTTCACTACCTCGCGGCGCCACGAACAGTTACTATTACTAGACTCTAGATCTGGCTGTTACAGGTCGACTTCACTACCTCTAGATCTGGCTGTTACAGGTTCACTTCACTACTGGCTGTTAGAGGTTCACTTCACTACCTCTAGATCTGGCTGTTAGAGGTTCACTTCACTACCTCGCGTCTAGAGCTACTCACCCTGGACTAGATGGCTTACTATAATTGATATAATTATGATGTTCGTCAATGAGATGTTTTATAAGTACAAAAGTGAGAGAGAGAGAGAGAGAGAGAGAGAGAGAGAGAGAGAGAGAGAGAGAGAGAGAGAGAGAGAGAGAGAGGGGGAGAGAGACACACACACACATACACAGACATAAGGGAGGTTAACTGTTGGTCCTTTTATTATTATTATTATTATTATTATTATTATTATTATTATTATTATTATTATTATTATTATTATTATTATTATTATTATCATTATTATTATTATTATTATTATTATTATTATTATTATTATTATTATTATCATTATTATTATTATTATTATTATTATTATTATTATTATTATTATTATTATTATTATTATTATTATTATTATTATTATTATCATTATTATTATTATTATTATTATTATGGAAATATTCAGGAAAGGGTATAAACTTCAGACAGAATTATTAGTGGAAGTTTATTTAACATTTAATTTTGTGTGTGTGTGGTTTCTAAAACACAAGCAACGTAATACCTCAACCTTTTTGCCAAAAGATTGTCGTAGTAAGATGGCTTTTACTAGGAGTGTTAAATTTAGAGACTCCCTATCAAATCAATCAGCGTTTCCAGAGAAGCTACAGTGGAAACCTCAAAAACCGAAGTCTGATTATTTGAATTTTTTATAAACCGAATTCTGCAAGATGATAGGTTTTATTTTTTCTCTTTGGCTTTGTTAGAATCAGACTTGTATTTTGAGGTATTTCTGATTTGATTCTCTTAATTCGAAGTCGATACCACCTCATAAGGCATCACAAAAGTGCTACATGCATCTCTCAAGCAGCAAGCAATGCTTATCACTGCCCAAGAAAGGCTGATCAGTGCGCTAACAAATCAAGAAGGGAGCAGATGCATTAACAATGAAGTACCAGTAGCAAATCTGCACTGATATGGACAGCAACGTAGGAAGGGAGAAGGGGAGGGTTACTCTTTGCAGGCTCAGTTCACACTCACTCAATGAGTCTTAGACTCTGCTATACCCATTTTTGTAGTTCGAATACTCTTAATTCGAAGATTTAATCCATTCCCATTTAATTCGAATTATGAGGTTTCCACTGTATTTCATCAATGAAGATTTTTATTGCTGGTGCCAATTCATTTACAATTATCATAATGAAATAATATTTTTCTTTCTGTAATGCTTCAAAATTTTCGTGCACATTAGTTTAAAATTTTTGGTATGTAATGCTAAGCATAAGAAGAGATCTAGAAGATGCCCAAGCTTTATGTTGGTAACGTCTTTGAAATATGACTTCACAGGCTTGCAAGAGGAAAAATTTACAAAGATATAGGCCTACACAGCAGTATATCTCGACAAAAACTCGGAGTATTCTTTTTATTATGTTTAGTTTTACTGTTACTATGATGTTGCAAACCTCGACTGTAGTTGCCTGTTACGATTACCGGTACTTTCAGTTACTTGTCAAAAAAGGATCTGTAGATCTGACTCTGACCCGTGTCTGCCATGATGCAGATATCTAGACTATAAAGGCCAACTTCGATTTCTTTCTCCACCATCGCCTTCTAAACCACCCAATGTACAGTGATGGACATTCATTTTTTTTATCATTATGTGGACATTCTTGTAAGTTTTAGGGGTTTTTTTTTAATTAAAAAGAACATAAAATTATGACATCAATTTTTGACTTAGTTCAACACATCATGCTCTGGGTTGTCTGCTCTAAACTAACAGTTGAAATTTATCTTCATAGTTTATCTAGCCGGCAACAGATTGACTTCAGTGTTCATAAAATTGCAAGGAGATCAAAATTTAATATGAGCAGTTTCACATTTAACATGCTTGCTTAGTCACTAGTCGTAAACAGGTTTGAGAATTGTTTAAAAAAATGAAACGACATCTGTTTTTCTTATATCTTAAACATCAGAGAAAGTGCATACTTTATAGCCATTAATACATTATTTAATTTAATGTAATCGTTCAAGGCATAACTATCTTTAACCCTAATTTTAACTCGTGTTGGCAAAATAGTGGTAAAAAACTGAAACAAATAAAAAGAAAAAAAAAAAGTCAGGGCTGATTAGAGAACAAGTAATCTAAATAGAGCGGCGCGGCGAAGCCGTGTGAGGTAGATGGTTTACGAGAGATGAGAGATAAGTTAAAGATCGAGCTGCTTCGCCTGAAGACGCGGGTTATCTGTAAACACATCATCTCGGTGTCAGGTAAACAGGGCCATATGGGAGCTCCCATCTCGCTCACACGGAGAGCCGCTGCTCCCCGCCCAGCCCCGCCCCGCCCGCCTCGCTCACCCGCCCACACAGGAGAGATGGGCGGGGTCCCACGCCAGCTCGAGAGCTGTGGCGGGCAGAGAGTGGGGTGGACATGGCGGAGTCGGCCTGTTACAGGCAGGAACCCAGTCGTTCCTGACAGCAGTCGCGACACTTCCGACTGCTCTCTTTCTTCCTTTTTTAATCTGAGCTCTCAAGTTTTTTCCCTGGGAAATCTATGACTTTATACATTCCCTCTAAAGCAATCAAGTGTTGCCATGAACCAATTTTGAAAGAAAAAAATATTATTTGAATGTGTCAGTCTAAATAGTTTGAGGACGGTTTACTGAGTACTCCATTACCGTCACTCTTTCTCTAAGCAACGCCCTCTCACAACTTTGATAGACGTGGCGCGCCTTTCATGTGGGAAGCATAAGAGAGAAAGAAGGCGTGGTTGTAAACTTTTACAACTACTCCAACGCATTTCATTAATTCCCCCGCCAGCCCCCATCCTTCTATTTTTTTAAACTTCACAGCCCATTTTTATATTGTGATGGCACGGGACACCTGATCTGTTCTTTAACACTTAATGAAAGGAGGAATCTCAACAGGTCTGTTCAGTCAAGTGAGGCCGAGTTGCTAGCATTTGGCTCCAAGTACCTGCAGACACGATAAAGATACAATTACTGCAACATAACGCGGCAGCCATAAAACCACGTTTTAATGTGATTATTGGAACGAGAGTCTTTTCAAAGCTTATCAAAGCAGAACTGTTTTCTCTCGAGTTTGCGGCTGGTGACTCGCAGTTCAGGTTGTTTTCATCATTTCATGAGCTAAAGGCCACTCGGTTGAAAGTAAGAACTGCAAAAGGTTGGCATGGCCTTGATGCCCAACCACATTCACTTGTTTTCTGGAGTCGTATTTTATTTTACTACCCATATAAACGATCCTATAGCAAATTATGGAAATGTTTGGGGGTTTGGGAATAGATATATTAAAACTAATTTTTGTGCCCGTGCACACAATCTCAACATAATAACTAAGATTTAGTTTAAATATCAGTACATAAGTTATTCTAATTGGTTGTTTGACTTCCTTTTCATTAATTAGCATTAAAGCCGCAACGGATATATTTACGAGACGAAATTTAGGCTAAGGAATGTTGTTGGCTAGAAACTAGAAGACCAATATAATATTTTCCTGAATTAATCAGATGAAAATGTGTACGCTATGTATCTGGTGCATAATTGCGTCGGAGTGTGTTTGCGAGTGGGCACCTGTGTATGAGAAAGAGAGTAAGAAGGCATGGCATTCTTAGGCTCATGATTTATAATGTTTATTTTATGACTCACACTTTCACACATCTTTATTATCAAAGCAAAACAGTTAAACAATTGATTTTGACATTAAAATAAGTAAAATATTGTTTAATAGATTTATTAAATAGATAGATAATTAAATGAAAAGACAGAGAAATGGATAAACAGATGGATAAATAGATTAAAGACAGATAGATGCATTCATGAAAAAAAGTTACGCATTGATTGATAGATGAATAGAAAGGATGAGATCTAAAACTGGTAATAAGATATAAAACATGAAGAGAGAGAGAGAGAGAGAGAGAGAGAGAGAGAGAGAGAGAGAGAGAGAGAGAGAGAGAGAGAGAGAGAGAGAGAGAGAGAGAGAGAGAGAGAGAGAGAGAGAGAATGGGAAACTAGTGAACATTCAGTCAGATGAAACAAGTAGACACAGACAGAATAAAGAACTGAGACTGATGAACAGTTACAAGGTAGAGTTAGATGGAGACATAAGGCTGAGCAGGCAGTAATAAATCGAGTAATATACAGCAGCACAAGAACACAGAGAGAGAAAGGGAGAGAGAGAGAGAGAGAGAGAGAGAGAGAGAGAGAGAGAGAGAGAGAGAGACAGACCGACAGACAGACAGACAGACAGACAGAGACAGAGAGACAGAGAGACAGAGAGAATGAGAGGGGGGGGGGGGCGGTAGAGAAAAAATATTGTGTGCGTTTAGAAACAGACAACTGGACTTAAAGGCACAGAGACAGAGCAATGGACCGACAGATATACAGACAACCAAAAGACACACAGATAAGAGTTGGATGGAACTGGATTTAACCTACATCAAAAGATATTTCTTAGCGCAAGAAAAGTAAAAACATTGGTTTAATTTCATACGAATGTAACAATAAACAGTATAAAAAAGAAAATGTTGCTTATCATAAGATACGTGAGGTTTATATTAAATTGATAAATTAATTTTTTTTTCTTTTTTTTTTTTGAGAAATGAATCTTTCGTAATGTAAATAATGATGTGTTATGACAAAACAAGCACCGGTACAATATACTTTCCTGACGGAAGGCTTGACTTCAAAAGTGCACGTAGATTTACGAAAATGTTTGCACTGCTTGTTTCATTTATACCAGAAAGATGTCATGTTTATAAATTACAACTAGACTACTTTTATGTATAAAAAATCGGGCAACTTTATATTTAACATTTTAAGCTACGATAAAACTGGGTTTAAATAGGTGGCATATCATGGACTACTCAACGGGAGAGAACTCCATCACATGGAAAGGGTACGGAGCCCTCAAGGGTAAACAGAGAGAGAGCAGGGGGTACACAAAATAGCAGGTAGCGGGGTGTCAAAAGACATTCAGATTCTGGCGGTGCTGTTAACTAACGTTCATCCAGTTAACGAGACCGTGTGGTTCAAGATGCCTCAGTGACTCGGCCTGGCCCTGTTGACAGCTGGATGTAAGCGACCAGGGAACTGAGGCGAGGTCAAGACTTATAAGATGTGAGCAGTGCTTGACGCTACCTCAAACTATTCAGTGCTCACCCTATCTTTTGGTTCGGTCAGAGCATGGAGCTCAGATGCTGTGTTATACAGGTACTGGAGAACGTAAGTGTAATGATATTCAGAGATAATTAAATTCAGGCTACCATCAGGACACAGATTCATTATGTCGTTTCAGAACTTACCAACAGTTGAGAGAGAAATCTTATATTTATTTTTTTTTTTAAATCCTTGAATCTGTTCTAAATAATACGTTACACCTTTTTTACCTCATGATTAGTTCCTGGTGATAAAATGGTAATTGAAACAAATTGAAAATTTACGTAAATGAATCTTCATATCTTTTTCTTTTTTCTTGAACAGTATCGGGAAATTAGCAGACAAAAAGGCTTAGGGGAACTTGAGGGAAAAGTAAAGGAGATTTTTAGATTTAGATTTTATACATTTTATGTTAATAACCTAAGAATGTTTTATAAATGCAATATGTTTTCACTGATCCAAAGTGCGGCTTTCGAAATAGTCTGATAGTTATATGGTTCATACAACATTTTTTTTCGAGTGTGTTTATGTATAGCCATATATGATAGATGCCAGATTCCACCACTTTGGCGATGATAAAAAAATTTTTAGTCATTGAAGTAAACGGATATATCACATTGTTGGTACTTCTATTTGATAATGCTTAACCGAGTTTCTGAACCTTCATTCTTTGCACGATTGGTTCCTCAAACAAGGGAATGGAACTGCGGTGAACGTTTTTTGTTGCAGCTCGTCGTTCACAGACCACTGGGCTGGGATCAGACCTCAGGTATCATTTGAAATTGTATTCTGGAAAGACTTTTCATCTCTGTTATTGTTTAAACCTTGATTAAAGTATGGTTGTTTTGTATGCACTTACTTTTCAGATCTGTTTCCACACAAACCAGTGACTGTACAGTGACGTCTTGGCACCAGGTCTAAACCTACACCCTGATCATCATGCTTGAGATCGATAGCCGAAAACCAGGTGCCCCAGAGGGTCAGTCAGTCCAGCACGAGGTCCTGTCTTTTGGTATCGATGCGATCCTGTCCCCAGCAAAAAGTTCATGTTTATCAAGCCATAATACTTCAACTAGTTCAGACTCTTCTGAAGCTTCTTATCCGAGTGAACAACTGGATCCAAGCCAGCGAATTTCTTATGGTGAAAGGCGAAAGAGCAAACAAGGACCTCAGTGTGGTGGGCAACAAAATGGCTATTTCGTTGGAAAGAATGGAAAGTTCCTTCGTGCCTTTAAAGAACACAAAAGGCTTTGTAGAAGTGAAGACGATGTAGAAGACTTTCACGATCGCAAGGGAAGCCCGAAAAAATACCTCGAGAACGTCCGAGATAACATTGACCATTGCGGTAGTATTGAAGATGAAAAAGATAAGAATTATACGAAGGCAAACTCTTACGTTGCAGATGACAATGCGCTTCTATTACACACCACGCGCAGTAAATCTGTTTTACTTGAGAAGACAGACAAAATAAATGGCAGAATGTCTTCACCACCATTTACAACGGCGCAACAGAAACAATATATCCAAAATATTCAAAGATCAACTCCTGCTGAATCGATTGCCTCTAATATCATAAAGGATAACATATTTTTGCATGCTGAGGTCCAAAACGTCCTGAATCATTGCACATCCGAAACAGACAAGAAACATCAGTCGCACAGCCCAGACTTCAAAACACAAAGTTCTAGCATAAACATTTCGTCCAAACCAAGTGGCCTAAATTCTTTGGTCGCACGGCGTAATTCCCTTGTGGTCGAGACCCAGAACAGACTGAGCCGACCGGTATCGGAGATGGACTACCAGGAAGATGTTGGTCGCGCACCCACCAGGGATTCTTTCTTACCCATGCCTAATCCAAGCAGGCCTCAGCCCGAGGCACTGAACCACAGACTTCACCGACCCATTCCACTGATTTACCCTCCACATGCAGCTACTACCGCGGGTTTGACCCTCGGCTCTCACCCTTCAAGCCCTACAGTGTTTAGTGTGCAGGATCCAAACTCCGCCTACCTTGGGTGGCCTCTGCTCAAAACTCTGTACCCAGTGACTTCTTATGGTACGCCCATTTCACCAGTCCCTGGTCCAGCCAGCTCATATCTCACCGGCACACCTTCAGCAGCGTCCATCTATAACTTGCAGCTCCCGTTAGCACCACATATACATTATTTCGAGGGATTGACACCACTCAAGGCTCCTGACGATGCGGCCTCTATTAATGTACCAGATACTAGAACGAGGAGTTTTACAGTCATGGATACCTCAGAAAGTCAAGATTACATTCCGCGAGTTGTGACGTATGTGGCCAGAGATCCCCATGGCGTCAACTCCTGGCCAACCTTAAAGACGACTCCTTCACACCACCAGTGGCAAGACGTGAATGCGGACACTTTACCAGGTAACGTCTAGTCACAATAGGACTGAATTAGTTTTAAAAAGAAGTATACGTTAAATACAGCTTTCAAAAGTATTCAATTGCATTTCATTTATCGATTCGTAAAACAGAATGATAACCATTAATATTTTCTGCCTTAGGCCAGCAATTAACTGCAAATATTAGATCTGTTCAAAGATGTAAAATCAGATGGAACAATCAATACCCCCTAGTCAGATATGTAAACATTTTTAGTCTCTTTTCCTATAACTCTAACCAAACTAAGAATATTTCAGATTGTAACCCTAAGCATATTCTACATTCAACCTCAACTTTATTCTAAATTCTTTACCATCTCAATCTTAACGGCAAACATATTTCCAACCCTATCTCCACTGTACACCCAACCTGACCACCAAACTAAGGGTACCGAAACTTCTCTTTCATGTAACCTTTACTGTTAGTCTGTATCAAAACCTGGACTGGACACTACCCCTACCTTAATTCTGACCCCAAACGCAAAACTCAGGCTAAACTATCAATTCAAACTCACATCTATGCTGGACTTAAAGCAAAATTTGCTTCTAAATTGAAACTCACAACAATCTCAGCTACTAGCTTTGGACGAGAATATTCCCACTTAATTGCTAGTTTTGAGCGGGGAAACATTTGAAGTAAACTATACAAACATGTGAATCACGACGGATGATCAATGTCGTTTCTTAAGTTACAATAATATTTCGTTCATCTCGGTCCTAACAGTAGACAGCACTAGAAAAACAACAAGCATCGAGGCTTCCTAAAATACGACATGAAAGACGCTGGTTTTACCGTGGCTGCTTACAGAATCGCTCAGTTAGACGTCTGCATTTATACACGGCGTTTTGGGTCAATCAAAAAACAGAATTTGAAGAAAGACTTCATTTTAACTTTTTAAGAATGGGTGCGGTTTGCTTCAATAATCAAGCCACGAATTTCAGCATGACAAGCAATATTCTTATTAAGAAATTAGGAACTAGGCCTATTATTCTTTCACATAGTGAAAGATGACTGACGGGCCGATATTCCACGTTGGTACTATTGTTAGAACTTAAATTTCAATGCTTACAGTCCTAGTTTTACAAGATTTACCGAAAGAAACGGGAAGCTTTTAAAAAAAGTTGATGTCCATATCGTGCAAAAACTACGGTACAATCTTAAAATGAAGTCAAACACCTAAACAAAGGTTCGCAGCCTCATGTATGGCAGAAGGCTTAATCTATTTACAAGCGTGCAATCTTGATCTGTCTACAAAATCCTGCAGGTGTAGCTCACAACACGACAAAGTGTCGACAGTTTCAGCTCTTGATTGCGCCAGCAACCTGACAAGTCCACATTAAACCAAACTGTAGACTGATCAAGGCTTAAAAAAAAAACAAAAAAAAACACGAACACAAACATGAAGACTGGGGAAAAAAAGGGGGAAAGGGGGGGGGGGGCAAGTGTTTAGATATGTATAATAAAGGAGAAGGAGGGGTGAGTGAGAGAGAGAGAGAGAGAGAGAGAGAGAGAGAAAGAAAGAGAGAGAGAGAGAGAGAGAGAGAGAGAGAGAGAGAGAGAGAGAGAGAGGGGGGGGGGGGAGGGGAGAATAGAACAGGAGGTAAAATGGAAATTAGAATAACGAAAAACACGAAGTTTATAAGATAGAAGCCGTCTCCAGAATAAGCCTACCCTTGAACTATTTTTCCTCTCAATATTGTTTGAATTTAGAAAAAAACAATCAATAGACGAAAATCAGCTTTAAAAGTCTTCTGAGGGCTTAACATGCTCTCTCAAATCATAGGTTTCAGCTACCACGGTATGGATTTGAAAAATTCTTAAATATCTGGTTTGAGCCAGACTTTTTTTTTGTCTCACTCACAGTTTGTGCTGAAAACAAAACAATTCGGCCTTAAGCGTATGAGAGTTTAAAAATAGTTCTTACAGTGCTACAAGATTTGACTTCTTTAAGATACTTCACTCAACGACTTACTCTTTCAACTTCGTTATCGTTGTTAAAAAAAAAAAACTATGATTCATTTATTAAGGAAAATATGTCTTAACAAGA
Organism: Elysia crispata; assembly: GCA_033675545.1. Lineage (NCBI taxonomy): Eukaryota > Metazoa > Mollusca > Gastropoda > Plakobranchidae > Elysia > Elysia crispata. The sequence continues at coordinate 200,362 of JAWDGP010006323.1, read as the reverse complement.
CGTGTATCTTTCAGCATAACAGAATTATAAAAAAAATTATGAAACATATGAGAGATAAATATCAATTTCTAGCTCCCTTTACATCTCTTCTTGTCGATCTATTTATCTATCTATGTACCTGCATATTTATTCATAGGCCATTTATCTCTTTAGTTAAGTATCCTTCTATATTTCTCATCATATTTCATTATTTTTTTCTCCTCCTTTTGTCATTACATACCGATTAGCCTCATGTGGTTTTTCTGTTATCACTTCAGTATTTATGCTTGATACCTTTATCTCTCTCTCTCTCTCTCTCTCTCTCTCTCTCTCTCTCTCTGTCTATCTCTCTTTCTCTCTGTATATTATCCCCTCTACCTTTCTCTTTCGCACTCTTTCCATCTTTAAAATAATCTTTAGTTCTTACTTAATATTGAAAGCAAACTTTATTCTAACAACACTAATGTCTGGAGAACAGATGTCTAGATCAATTTTGCCTTTTTTTTTTGTTTTGCTTTCAGCTTCCCTCAGATACAGCCAACCCTACCGAGTTCCATGTCAACCCAAGAAGAAGAAACCAAGAACCTCTTTCACTCGACTCCAAATCGTTGAGCTAGAGAAACGCTTCCACAGGTAATTTGCATGCACCTTACAAATACATTGTAGTGACGTGGAGACCAAGTCATAATATCGAATAACAAACACGAAAGATCAAAGTGAAAGTATATCATATCTCACTTCCATATTATTTCTCACTCAAAAACCACTATGTATGTTACTGACCTACACACTAGCTATGGAAGCATACCAAGATGTTTTTATATCAGATCATGGTTTAAAATAATATAGAGAAACGCCAATCAAGGGTCGCAAATAATAATAATAATAAATACCGGACGGAAACAACAATCACAACAAAACCGTGGATGTTTTTTTTTGTTTTTGCACAATGAATTGCAATAAAGTTATTTCTACTCTCTACCCATGTAAAGCTTTTCCAAAATAGACCAGTAAAAGCTGAATTAAAAAAAAAAAGTCTAGGAAATAAGCACCGGCACTTCAATTGGAATGAAACTTTAGCAAACATTAACCCGCTAGGATTGGTTATTTATGCAGATTTTATAATAAAAGTTAATCATATAATAAATGGGAAAATGTACAGTAATACATGAAAATAACCGCCTTGAAAGAGAGTGCGTTGAACTCCATTGTACATAGTTTTCTTGATCAGACAGAAATACCTCAGTGCGTTGAACTCCATTGCACATATTTTTCTTGATCAGACAGAAATACCTCAGTGCGTTAATCTCCATTGTACACGTTTTTCTTGATCAGACAGAAATACTTCAGTGCGTTAAACTCCATTGTACACGTTTTTCTTGATCAGACAGAAATACCTCAGTGCGTTAAACTCCATTGTACACGTTTTTCTTGATCAGACAGAAATACCTCAGTGCGTTAAACTCCATTGTACACGTTTTTCTTGATCAGACAGAAATACCTCAGTGCGTTAAACTCCATTGTACACGTTTTTCTTGATCAGACAGAAATACCTCAGTGCGTTAAACTCCATTGTACACGTTTTTCTTGATCAGACAGAAATACCTCAGTGCGTTAAACTCCATTGTACACGTTTTTCTTGATCAGACAGAAATACCTCAGTGCGTTAAACTCCATTGTACACGTTTTTCTTGATCAGACAGAAATACCTCAGTGCGTTAAACTCCATTGTACACGTTTTTCTTGATCAGACAGAAATACCTCAGTGCGTTAAACTCCATTGTACACGTTTTTCTTGATCAGACAGAAATACCTCAGTGCGTTAAACTCTATTGTACACGTTTTTCTTGATCAGACAGAAATACCTCAGTGCGTTAAACTCTATTGTATACGTTTTTCTTGATCAGACAGAAATACCCCAGTACGTTAAACTCCACTGTACACGTTTTTCTTGATCAGACAGAAATACCTCGCCTCAGCGGAGCGCTCTTCCCTGGCTAAGATGCTGAAGATGACAGACGCACAAGTGAAGACCTGGTTTCAAAACAGGCGGACAAAATGGAGGTAAGCTAGAAAGCAGAAATCGCCTGTATGCATGAACATGTATGTATATTAAACGACGAGGGACAATAACGCGATACAAACAATACAACTTATAGGGCAAAACCAGTGCTGACCTCTCTCGACGCGCTCATCAGAGACTTCCACCATGCTCTGTGGATGGACAGGTTGACCAAGAATAAGGGCTGACAGAATATTCACATGCAATGCAATTATTTTCATGGAGCACTATGATGTGCACTTTTAGAATTAGGTTAGAAGATTTTTTATTATTATTATTATTATTATTATTATTATTATTATTATTATTATTATTATTATTATTATTATTATTATTATTATTATTATTATTATTATTATTATTATTATTATTATTATTATTATTATTATTATTATTATTATTATTATTATTATTATTATTATTATTATTATCATTATTATTTTATTATTATTATTATTATGATTATTATTATTATTATTATTATTATTATTATTATTATTATTATTATTATTATTATTATTATTATTATTATTATCATTATTATTATTATTATTTTTATTATCATCAACATCGTCATCATCATCATCATTATTATTATTATTATTATTATTATTATTATTATTATTATTATTATTATTATTATTATTATTATTATTATTATTATTTATTTTTACCATTATTACTCCGACCTTCTATTAGTTTTACTGCTTTCAAATTGATAAAATCAAATATGTAGAAAGAACTCATAAAAAAGATTTGAAGGAAAAAAATAATTATTTCACGTTTTATTTTTTTCTATGAAAGGGTAGGTTCCACACGCTATTGTTTAATATTGGACTCCACTACTGCATGCGTTTAGTTCGAGGACAGTCCTGGTTCTTCTAAGTTATAAATGTCACACACTTATTAAACAGTACACCAGCTTACTTTCATGTAGCAATAATTATTACGTGTAACCCTACCCGCCCGCTTGTTCTGCAGACGACAGACAGCGGAGGAGAGAGACGCGGAGCGCCAGGCGGCCACCAGGCTGATGCTGAGTCTGCAGCAGGCTGACCAGGTCAAGGCCGACGGTGATGTCACTGACCCTCTGTGTCTGAGCAACTCTTCCCTGCATGCCCTGCAGAACCTCAGGCCTTGGTCAGAAGACGGAGAGGACGATGATGGGGAGGACAAGGACGAAGATGGGGAGATCACTAGGACGGCCGCTCAAGCAGAGTAGAGCTAGGGCGAAGATGGAGAGATCACTAGGACGGTCGCTCAAGCAGAGTAGAGCCAGGACGAAGATGGGAAAATCAAGAGGACGGCCGTTCAAGGAGAGTAGAGCCAGGACGAAGATGGGGAGATCAAGAGGACGGCCGCTCAGCAGAGTAGAGCCAGGACGAAGATGGGGAGATCAAGAGGACGGCCGCTCAGCAGAGTAGAGCCAGGACGAAGATGGGGAGATCAAGAGGACGGCCGCTCAGCAGAGCAGAGCCAGGACGAAGATGGGGAGATCAAGAGGACGGCCGCTCAGCAGAGTAGAGCCAGGACGAAGATGGGGAGATCAAGAGGACGGCCGTTCAAGAAGAGTAGAGCCAGGACGAAGATGGGGAGATCAAGAGGACGGCCGCTCAGCAGAGTAGAGCCAGGACGAAGATGGGGAGATCAAGAGGACGGCCGTTCAAGAAGAGTAGAGCCAGGACGAAGATGGGGAGATCAAGAGGACGGCCGTTCAAGAAGAGTAGAGCCAGGACGAAGATGGGGAGATCAAGAGGACGGCCGTTCAAGAAGAGTAGAGCCAGGACGAAGATGGGGAGATCAAGAGGACGGCCGCTCAGCAGAGTAGAGCCAGGACGAAGATGGGGAGATCAAGAGGACGGCCGCTCAGCAGAGCAGAGCCAGGACGAAGATGGGGAGATCAAGAGGACGGCCGCTCAGCAGAGTAGAGCCAGGACGAAGATGGGGAGATCAAGAGGACGGCCGTTCAAGAAGAGTAGAGCCAGGACGAAGATGGGGAGATCAAGAGGACGGCCGCTCAGCAGAGTAGAGCCAGGACGAAGATGGGGAGATCAAGAGGACCGCCGTTCAAGAAGAGTAGAGCCAGGACGAAGATGGGGAGATCAAGAGGACGGCCGTTCAAGAAGAGTAGAGCCAGGACGAAGATGGGGAGATCAAGAGGACGGCCGTTCAAGAAGAGTAGAGCCAGGACGAAGATAGGGAGATCAAGAGGACGGCCGCTCAGCAGAGTAGAGCCAGGACGAAGATGGGGAGATCAAGAGGACGGCCGTTCAAGGAGAGTAGAGCCAGGACGAAGATGGGGAGATCAAGAGGACGGCCGTTCAAGAAGAGTAGAGCCAGGACGAAGATGGGGAGATCAAGAGGACGGCCGTTCAAGAAGAGTAGAGCCAGGACGAAGATGGGGAGATCAAGAGGACGGCCGTTCAAGAAGAGTAGAGCCAGGACGAAGATGGGGAGATCAAGAGGACGGCCGTTCAAGAAGAGTAGAAACAAGGAGGGTTAATGGTCGATGGTGACAGAAGCCAAGGCGCCGCTTGTGTGCAAGTTTTCTCACGAGAAACTCAACCCCTCTGATGCACGTAGACCTCATGACGCGAACCTATTCTAAGTACGATTCTAAAAATCACCCGCAATTCTTGTTAAAACGAATCAAAATTATTGCGATCAATCAATGGCAAACGTTTAAACATCTGCCCAGTAGAATTTTCAGTGTTGCAACGAATTGTCCTAACTAACGTCTCCCTTTCTTGCTATATGAAGTACACCACATGTACAGCAATGGCTAGACCTTTTTAAATCTTACCAGAAGAATATTTAATTTTGGAACAAATGATCCTATTTATCGCCCTGAACTTCTGTTGTTCGTGTAAAAGTCTTACCATTAGAACATTGTACTGAATGATGCAATGTATGTAATAACTATCACTCTCTGCTCGATAATATTCATGGGAATACCTTCACATTATAATGCTCGATGTTGAAAAGAAGGAGTCTAACTGTGGCTATTCCTCAGGGGTGAGAGACAAAGAAGGAAAGAATGGTATGATTGAACTTTTCATACTTCCAATTTTGTTACACTAATTACGTGGTGTGACTGTGAGCAATGTACGCTTGACTTTTTGGAAAGGTTTTCATTTTGCCTTCAATAACATATCAAATGAGTCTAACTTTATCTTAATATCAAAAGTGTAAAATACATTTAATGCCCTGTCATAATTTCGAAGAGGCTGAATTAAGTGTTCCGATTTATCTTTATAAAAGCAATTTACATGCATCGTAATTATGAATGATACTTTTCCTTTATAAATCATGAATGTGAACGTTTTTGAGTGGCTGCGGAGGTTCACTTTCACTTTTAAAGTGGATTAAGGGATTTTCTTTTACGAATAAACACTTACGATAGAACGAAATCAAGTAGTTTGAAAGTGTGCAATAGTGAAACGAAAAACTGAACGGGTGGCCTATTCTTATAAAATGCATCCAGATTTTCATGACAAACTCAATTTTTTATGTTTGAAAGAGTTCTCTGTTCCATATTATAATATCAGTAAGGGACTAGAAAATTTTAAAAGTTTCAAAAGTTAGATTCTACTGTTTTTAAGTGTTTCCTTTTTACGTTTATTTCATGAAGTATAAAATCACCACTATACTACTTTGTCTTTAATAACATTATTACTTTACAGAAGTACAATAAAATATGAAAGAATCTAGTTAGGAATGAAAGATTTTCTTCCTCCAAACTTTGATGTAATTTGTCACTTTTTCTAGATTGGCAGGTATTACTATATCAAATAGACAACCAATATCTCGCGTGCCTAGAGTATGGACAATCAGTTAATGTGTGCTTGGATGTGCATTCAATACATTGTATACGTTTATCAATAAAGTTACAATCCACTGGAAAGATCACAAATCTTGTGATATTTTTGTACCGACGTCATGGTGTGTTTGATGACATAATAATAGGAACATTCAGAGTATGAAAGACCGAACTCAAAAAGCCTTCTGTAGACCCAAGTCTTTGACTTCATCACATCACTGTAACCCAATCAATCTTATAAAATTAATGCTGATTATTTAAAATTTTCAATAAGGCCCAAGTTCACTTTTCAGTTATAGATTCAAGTTTAAAACATTGTTGAGTAATGATTGATAAATCTTCATGTGAACAGCTAGAAATGATTTATATAATTTAAAAATGTATCCAGGGGTCGAATGCATGGTATGATATTTACACATTAATATTTATTATGAAACTGGAATACATTTTTAAACGGTAGCTCACTGATACGGGAAAAAAATATTATTTTACAAAGGTTTTACACATAGAGATGGAGTACAAGATATGTAACAGAAAACTCTGCATTTAATTCATATTTTATTCCAAATAATTTCAACAAGTATACAACATTTGCGAATAGGATTAGCTGATTAGAAATAAGAAAACCATTATAATTGTATTTAAAAGCCTAATTTTATGGTGTAATGAACATGTCAACAAGCAGTACATGTATGAAATCAATGTGCAAACGAAAAACAATGTCCTAAATCATTCATATGAAACAGTGTCCTGGAATGCTCAATGCTTTTCAACAGAGACAATCAACATGTACATCCTATAACCTGAGATTTTTCATTAAAATCTATTTAAATGTAAGTAAAATTGAACGGCTATTACATTATAACAATAAAACCGAACATGATATTGCACCTATGCACGCCCAGCACTGAAAGTTAAATAATGCAGGTACACATTTATGCAGTCTACTAAAATTTATGATGAATCTGAATGTGATTCAAAAATAAAAAAAAACATTCCTAGAGAGCCTTTGTGGCCAGATAAAGTTATCTTTTCATGGTTGCCCGAATTTACTTAAGCACAATCATCCAGCGGCTGGGCCAAATGACGATGCCACTCGACAATAGATTACCTGGTACTTGTATTATAACCACAGTAAGTGAACGATACAATTTCACATCAGTACACACAGAAGAAGAAGAAGTAATGAAAAAGAAGATGATGAAAAGAAGGAGATGAGAGAGAGAGAGAGAGAGAGAGAGAGAGAGAGAGAGAGAGAGAGAGAGAGAGAGAGAGAGAGAGAGAGAGAGAGAGAGAGAGAGAGAGAGAGAGAGAGAGAGAGAGAAAATATTAAATTCGAAAGTTGATTGTGAACTTTTTTTTTTTCAATTATGCCTGCGTGTAAAAAGAATTTATGGGCAGCTTTCTTTTTTTCTTTTCACTTTAGATTATAAAAGAGGACTGTGCCCAGGAAATTAGTGAAGATATAACCAATGGATCTATACATTAAGCTAGAAATATCTTCTTTGGGTTCCAACAGCCAAATGAAAAGACAATCATCAGAGTGACAGCCATGCTTGTCAGACAGATAAAGCAATGAAAACAATATTATTTGACAAACCATCTCTTGGAATAAAGTTCGTTCTACAAACAAGGAACAATGTCTCGTGAAAGCTGGGCCTTATTAAAAGAAAAGAAAAAAGAATGCACTGTGATAACAAAGAAAATATACCAAGCAATAAGGATTATAAAAAAATCTGTAAATAAAATAACTATGTCGTAAATTTCATCACAATGGTAACAAGAAATTAACAACAATGAATAAAAAGTTAATACAGAATATTGCGGTATTGATTTTAAAGACTACAGAAGAGAAAAAAATTCGTTTGAAAATAGAAACATACACCTGTATTCTTTTCATACAAGAACGTTTTCATTTTTATTGTCATCACATCAAATCAACTGAATGCGAAGAAATTGAATATCTTGTCTTAATGTGTAAAAAATATTCTAATCAAACTCCATGTTTTCTCATACTGAGATTATCATAAAGAAGATCCTTAGGGTTACCATGATTCAAGGATGAGTTCGAGCTTATAGCTGAAATGCTAAAACTAGGCCTTACATCAAAACAAAGAACTGCTCAAAAGAAGCTTGACGGTCCTAACTATGTTGTCTAGGCATTCTTGTGTCCACAATAAATAACAGAATAATCTAATAGAGAATGTCACTCATAACCCAAGGCTTAAGGTGACCATATCAGATTGTCTAGTGATGTTCCTCCATAATACATATACTATATTTCAATAGTAAAACTGAAGTGGTGGAAAATACATTAAAAAGTCAGGGGGTGTCGCATGCAGCATAGATAGATCTTTGATTGTAGCAGACAAGATAAGCACACACTTCATCTGATCAGCTCAGATGGTGTCAGGGTGAACAAACTCTGGAGTCATCCTAAGGGTAGAGACAATATGTGACACTTTGAAATTTGTTTGTGTTGGAGCAGTCTTGTATCTGCTGCACGAATAGGGGATTTGTCTTGTCCTAGATTATCTGGCATGAATAAGAAATGTCTTATATGAGCACAATGGAAGAAAACGGCAGTCACATTTTTTACATTTCGGAGTTATGGCCCTTAGGTGACAGAGCATGAAAAGATGCTTTTTTTTTCAATCAATTTATAAATGGAAAAAATGACAATCCTTGCTTAATTTAAAAAAAAGGAAATACGATATAGAATGGACGAAACAGCAAAGTCCAACAGTTGCAAGGAAAGAGACAGCAAGGTCTACAAGAGCCTTGCGGTCACATGACCTATTGGACCAATGAGAAAGTACTTGTTCTGTACACAAAGAATGAAAAAATGGCTGACCATGATGCGGTACCCGTAGTCACAGACAAGTCTAAAACATGCGGAAAGAATGGTAGTAAACAAGAACAAGCCAAGAAGCAGAAGCTGTCACCTCATTTTACTGGTCCAGACTGAAAATGTAAAAGATTAAAATGATTTGAAGCAGACAATGTAAAGAACAGAGACTTGTTGACTGACTCGCCCAACGCTCTACCAAGAAAAAATACTGTCCAGTGACGGCCAAAACAAAAATCGTGGAAAGGTTTCATTTTTTACAGTCACTTATTGGATAAAAGATGTATGGCAGAATCGACCACTACTACTTAATTACGGGATACACGTTTCTCCCGAACGATAGATAGAGAAGATAGAGCTTTGATAGAGAAGAAACAGAGGGTTGAACGCGCCATAATTCCGTTTGACTACACTGCAATAGTTTTAGGCAGCCTTTTCTAGTGAAACATGAGGAATGCTGACAAATGTTTTCCAAAAACGTTTAAGGACACCCAAGGAAAGAAAGTTGCCTTCGGTGATGTACACTCGTTTTCAAACGATCAATGTGATGAGCCGGACGTGACTCACTCAACCTCCAGGTAGTAGATGTATCTCACTCCAAAGAAATGTGGTGTCGATACACTGCAAACGAGATGGAACCCTGGAAAAAGGCAGCGCTTTTCAAGAGAGGAGTGCAAAGTGTGTAGAGTGGACAAGAAATACAACGGACCGGTAAAAAAAAAAATGAAGTCAAACTCAAAGATCTTCTGGATCTGTGTGCTGAACAAATCATTCCCTCTGAATACCACAACTACTATCAGTCTTGTAAGTTGTAGCAGGTAGTGACGAAAACAATGCTGATGACTACGCATACACAAATTAATCTTGATTCTCAAGAACTCTAAATGATTACTTAATCAAGTAATCATTACTTTTTAACTGTTACATAACCAGAGTTAACTCTTTCCATGGTCTCTTTTTTTTTGTCAACACATCAGTGGGATTAACTTTTATACACTTCCAAAACGGCAATAACTCTCACAGAAGGTTAGAAAAAACAAAAACAAAAAAAAAAACAAAAAAACAAAAAAACAGAAAATATCCACATTGAATTGAAAGAAGCCGTTTTAGTCAATTATTTTCACATTTTTTCACTGAGTGACTTGGTAAGGAAGGTAAACAAAGACTAACTGGTAGGCAAGCCCATCAGCTTTTGTTGCAACTTTTAGAAACAGAAAAAGAATCCGATGATGAGCTTGGGAATCTAGACCAAGGTGAATCAAGTGATGATGATTACACTGTCGGTGATAGATCTTAACCTAGATCTAGTGATCGTACAAGTAGGAGAAGAAGTGGATCTAGCTCGAGTGAGTCTGATGACAGTGAGAATATTCCACGTCCAGCTAAGTCCACAGCTAGTAAAGGGAAAGGCATAGGAAAAGAACGCTCAAATAGATCTAGATCTAGCAATTCAGGTCCCACTGATGCTGGTGAAACTAACCTTGGTCCAACAATTGATGAGAATGAATGGAAGCATGCCACAGAAAACCAAGAGGTAGGTTCGTCCCTCTTCCAGGAATAGAACTCTGGTCCTCTACTAGATCCAGCTACTATCAACACTCCACTTGATGCTTTATTCTCTGTATTTTCTGATGAAATCCCGGATGAAATTAGAGACCACATGAATAGTTATGGTGAAGTTGTGTTGCAGCGGAACACACCTGTGATGAAGCACTCGCGACTGCATCAGTGGAACTGGAAGCCAGTTTCACGTACAGATGTTTTAACCTTTCTTGCAGTATTGATCAATATAGGCCTGGATAGACGCTCAGCAATATCTGAGTATTGGAGAAAAATGCCTCATAAATCAACACCATGGTATGGACAAGTTATGCCTGGAAATAAATTTCAGCTGATGTTTCAAACTATGCTTCATGCATCACATCCAGATGCTCTCGGACAAGCAAAAATATGCGACTCTGTCGCTTCCGTGCTTATTTTTACCCTTTTGAAAATCTTAGCTTAGATGAGATGGTCATTGGTAATGAGGGAGGGTTTCAGCACAGGCAGTTCAATGCAGCAAAACAAGACAAGAATCAAATAAAAACATTCGGTTTGTGTGACTCCGCAACAGGGTATATGACAAATCTAAGATATTTTGGTGCCCAAACTGCACACAGATCCACCTTCAGGCCCTGCTATCAAGGTCTTCAGCACACTGTTAGAACCACTTGGTAGGAATCACCATATCTCTGGGGATAGTTTTTATACGACAGCAGCCCTTGCCCAGTACTTATCTGATCACCACTCTAATTACACTGGAACAGTTCAGTCGTCTCGGCGAGGATTTCCGATCGCATGGAAAACTCAAAAGTTACAGCACATGGAGGCAGTATGGCATGAAAATGAGACCATGAACTCTCTAGCTGTCACATGGAAAGATAAAAAGGCAAAGAAAGCCTGCCATGTTGTGACTACCCATAGCAAAGTGGGAGTAGTCAATTGCACAGAAGGTCGCCGAGCTGTTGCGAAACAATATGTCAATAAACGGCTGTGACCGCACCGACCAGCAAGTTTCATACTACGGCATGCATCGGCGCAAAACTGTGAAATGGTGGAAAACAATATTCACTTGGATATTGGAGATAGGACAAGTGAACTATCACATCATTTACTTGCTAGCACAGCCTGTGGAAACGAAACCGATGCCACTGGCTGCCTTCAAAGACGCTCTCATCTCGGGGCTAATTTCCCTGTCCACACCGCCAGAAGCACAACGCCCTCTCGCCGTTGATGTCCCAGCGACTAAACCAGGTCCAAAACCTCATATTGACGCTCACATCCGTCTCAGCAAAAGCCCACATCTCATTGATTATGATGGTGTCCAGCGCCAATGCGAACATTGTGCAATTACAAAAAAGAAACAACGCACTACATTTTATTGTGACAACTGCCCTGGCAACCCACATCTGTGCCCAAAGGGTGTTTCAAAAAATGTCACACACAAAAAGATCTCTGATTTGAGTACAAACAACATATGATAGGATTCAGTAGAGTTCAAAATTAGATTTAGATTTTCTGTTCAGTTTTTTCTTTTTCTTAGCGTTTGACGGTTATTTGACACGTTTTATAAAAAAAAAAATAAATCATAAAAACCTAAAAGAGCATGCTGTAAATTGGACTCTGTACATAAATGAACAGCCGTGTTGGATTATTGCCAGCCTCATGAGGGACTGTTACATATTGAGGCTTGTGAGAATTTTGTAAATAAAATTTTCAATTTTTTTCCCTCTCCCTCTTTCCTTGCTTGGTACACACAATACATTCAGTCTATTTGCTTTTTACATTGTTTGCTGTTGTAGTCCAGCCTATTACCTTTAATTTGATGTATAACATGTCTACATTTATGTATATAGTCACATTACATAATAGCAATATTGAAAGTACCCTACTGTTCATTATTGAAATTTAAAAAAAATGCACAGACGTGGACACCCACCTGGCATGGAAAGAGTTAACCTTGTTGTAAACTTCTTTTAAAAAAAGCATCCATCTTTTAAGGGGTAACTCTGGGTCTAGAAGAAGGTTAAGTCCTAACGCATGGACCTAACCATGTTCTTGTCTAAACGGAATCTTAAATTTTAAATATTTTTGTAAACAATGAACACATTGCTGTACAAACTTGAATTTTCCTTTGTATAGGTCTAAATTTGTCACTAGTAAAAAAAAAAGTAATTCAAAGTTGCATAGTTTAAAAATAAGTTTTTCCCGTTTTTCTCGAAATTGGTATGATGTGATTTAACTTTGGTCTAGTTCTAACCCCTTCACTCGCCTAATACTGAGATTATCATAGTGAAAATCCGTAGGATTACCATGATTTCAGGATGAGTTCGAGCTTATAGCTGAAATGCTAAAACTAGGCCTTACATCAAAACAAAGAACTGCTCAAAAGAAGCTTGACGGTCCTAACTATGTTGTCTAGGCATTCTTGTGTCCACAATAAATAACAGAATAATGTAAAAGAGAATGTCACTCATAACCCAAGGCTCAAGGTGACCATATCAGATCAATGTCTAGTGATGTTCCTCCATAATACATATACTATATTTCAATAGTAAAACTGTAGTGGTGGAAAATACATTAAAAAGTCAGGAGGTGTCGCATGCAACATAGATAGATCTTTGATTGTAGCAGACAAGATAAGAACACACTTCATCTGATCAGCTCAGATGGTGTCAGGGTGAACAAACTCTGGAGTCATCCTAAGGGTAGAGACAATATGTGACACTTTGAATTTTGTGTGTGATGGAGCAGCGCTGTGTCTGTTGCACGAATAAGGGATTTGTCTTGTCCTAGATTATCTGGCGTAAAAAAGTAATCTATATAAATATATATATATATATATATATATATATATATATATATATATATATATATATATATATTCATGTGTATGTATGTATGTATTTTAATATAACACTACACACACAGCCATAAAAGACCAGTGTCTATTGATATTACTACATAACAGTTCTATAGAGAAACTGATATGGTGAAAAAGATACTCGCATACCATCAAGAAGTTAAGCAAGTAAAGAATCTGTACGGACCACATAATTTTATGACACAGTATAGACTGAACCTTCATTGTATCAGGTGAGATAGGCTCGCACCCTTCATCTCATCAGCCCAGATGGTGTCTGGATGAACAAACTATGGAGCCATACCTGAGGGTAGAGACAATATGTGACCCTTTGAATTTTGAGTATGATTGAGCAGAATTGTGTCTGCTGCACGAGTAAGGGATTCGTCTTCTCCTAGATTCTTTGGCGTAAAAAAGAAATGTAAAACATACATATTTATATATATATATATATATATATATATATATATATATATATATATATATATATATATATATATATATATATACATATATATATATACATATATGTACACACACACATTTGTATTTTAATATAACAATACACACACGGGCATAAAAGACCTCTAGACCAGTGCCTGTTGATATTCCTCCATAACAGTTCTATAGAGAAACTGATATGATGAAAAAGATACTCGCATAGCATCAAAAAGTTTTGAAAGTAAAAAATCTGTACAGACCACAAAATTATATGGCACAGTAAAGACTGAACCTTCATTGTATCAGATGAGATAGGCTCGAACCCTTCATCTCATCAGCCCAGATGGCGTCTGGACGAACAAACTATGGGGCCATACCTGAGGGTAGAGAGAATATGTGACCCTTTGAATTTTATGCGTTGGAGCAGCGCTGTGTCTACTGCACGAATAGGGGATTTGTCTTTGTCCTCGATTCTTTGGAATGAAGATCTATTTCAACATTAGAATCCACACATGACACAGGCATAAAAGACCTCTAGACCAGAATCTATCTATGTTTCTCCATTAGATTTTTATAAAGAAATTGATACGCTGAGAAAGATACTCATACCATCATGACGTTTATCTTTCAAAAATCTGTAGGGGCCACATAATTATATGACACAGTAAAGACTGAACCTTCATTGTATCAGGTGAGATAGGCTCCCACCCTTCATCTCATCAGCCCAGATGGTGTCTGGATGAACAAACTATGGAGCCATACCTGAGGGTAGAGACAATATGTGAGCCTTTGAATTTTGAGTATGACGGAGCAGAATTGTGTCTGCTGCACGAGTAAGGGATTTGTCTTGTCCTAGATTATCTGGCGTAAAAAAGAAACGTTATATATATATATATATATATATATATATATATATATATATATATATATATATATATATATATATACGAGGGCTCTTTCAGAAATAACCGAAAAATGCCCATTGCTCAGCAACCAGTGGAGCTTTTTTAATTCTGTAAACGACATGATATTCCTTATTTCCTTACGGATATTCCCAGAAATTATGAAGTGCATCATTTTGCACAATGAATGTCTAGACGATTTTAAAGATGGCGGCCTACCTTGAAACTTGGTCAAAGGAGGAAATCAGAGCTGTCATACGTTTTTTGAACGCCAAAAGTCTGAATCCTACCGAAATTCATAAAGAACTTCAGAGTGTATATGGTGAGCATGTTATAAGCCGTACACAAGTCTATCACTGGTGTAATTAGTTTGAAGCCGGCCATTCCGACTTGACAGACAGGGAAGGGAGAGGGCGTTCGATAACTGCGACGTCAGAAGACAATGTGAAGCGAGTTGATGAGCTTATTCGTCAAGACAGGAGGTTGAAACTTCATGAAATCGCAAGCAGTCTTGAAATTTCGGAAACTTCTGCCCATGGAATTGTATTTGATGAATTTGGCTACAGAAAAGTCAGCGCAAGATGGGTTCCTAAGCAATTGACAGACAATCATAAAGAACAAAGATTGGACATCTGCAGGGAACTTTTGAGAAGAAGCAAGAGATCACGCAGGGTTCACGGGCATACTGCCAACGCCGGCGGAGACTTTCTAGGGTACGATGTGACTTTTCTTGACAGCATAGTCACCGGTGATGAGACTTGGTTGCACCATTGCACCCCAGAAACAAAGCAAGATTCGATGACATGGAAACATCCATCCTCACCTGTCGCGAAGAAATTCAAAGTCATGCGGTCAGCAAAGAAAATAATGGGAACTGTTTTCTGGGACAGTCGTGGTGTTCTTCTGTTCGAAACCTTACAACCTGGAGAAACAATCAATGCTGCAAGGTACTGCCAAACTCTTGACAAGCTTAGGGAGGCCATTCGCTCGAACCCTTCATCTCATCAGCCCAGATGGCGTCTGGATGAACAAACTATGGGGCCATACCTGAGGGTAGATAGAATGTGTGACCCTTTGAATTTTATGCGTTGGAGCAGCGCTGTGTCTACTGCACGAATAGGGGATTTGTCTTTGTCCTCGATTCTTTGGAATGAAGATCTATTTCAACATTAGAATCCACACATGACACAGGCATAAAAAGACCTCTAGACCAGAATCTATCTATGTTTCTCCATTAGATTTCTATAAAGAAATTGATACGCTGAAAAAGATACTCATACCATCATGACGTTTATCATTCAAAAATCTGTAGGGGCCACATAATTATATGACACAGTAAAGACTGAACCTTCATTGTATCAGGTGAGATAGGCTCGAACCCTTCATCTCATCAGCCCAGATGGTGTCTGGATGAACAAACTGTGGAGCCATACCTGAGGGCAGAGACAATATGTGAGCCTTTGAATTTTGAGTATGATTGAGCAGAATTGTGTCTGCTGCACGAGTAAGAGATTTGCCTTCTCCTAGATTCTTTGGCGTAAAAAAGAAATGTAAAACATATATATATATATATATATATATATATATATATATATATATATATATATATATATATATATATATATATATATACATATACGCACTGTACCAAATTCGATGACCTCCGGCGAAATGTGAATTGCGTTTCCCGATGCGCATCGAATTGCACCAAAATTGAATAGAGTCATGTATGGACTACTGGAAAATAATCTATCTTGACAGATTTGTTGAAAAGAAGTCGAAAGTTTTGTAACAAGCATGGGTTTTAGTAGTACACAAAAGGCATTTTGCGTAGAAAACTATTCGTTACTCAGAAGTCCAAAGCAGGTTCAGTTGCTTTTCTGCAAAAAATATGGCTTGGACAGTAGATCTAGGTCTGGCATACCGACAGCCAAGTCAATTAGAAGGTGGTATGAGCAGTTCAATGTTTCTGGTTACTTGTCAGTTGGTCACAAACGACGCGGAATGAGCTATGCAAAGCCTGTAAGATGTGGAGAGAACATTGAGGCTGTCCTCATGTCTGTTGAAGCAACACCAAAGAAATCAGTTCGAAGAAGAAGTGCAGAGCTTGGGGTGTCACAATCCTCAGTTCATCGAATTTTGAGACATGATTTAAAAATGAAACCATACCACATTTCCGTTCACCAAGGACTGACCCCGGAAAATGCTTTGCAGAGAAGAACCATGTGTGCCTGGTTCTTAAGACAAGTGAGAGAGGAGGAAGACTTTTTGAGATCGGTGTGGTTCAGTGATGAAGCCCACTTTTATCTCAGTGGTACAGTGAACTCGCGGAACTACGTGCATTGGGCGTCTGAGAGACCAGATGAGGTGATTGAAAGAAATCTTCATGTTACAAAGCCTACAGCGTGGGTAGCTTTGAGTGCATAGGGAGTTTTTGGACCTTTTTGGTTCTGTAACGAAGACCGGGCAACGGAGACTGATTCAGCTGATCGATATATGAATGTGCTTACTCGCTTCTGGCGAGCATTGGGACGGTTCTGCGGCCATGAAGCAAGAGGTCAGCAGTGGTTCATGCAGGACGGAGCCGCTCCTCATACGGCAAGACGGGTCTTGACATGGCTTACTGACCACTTTGAAGGACGCGTCATTAGCAGATTCACCGAGAAAACATGGGCATCACACAGTCCCGATTTAAATCCCTTAGACTTTTTTCTTTGGGGTCACCTCAAGGACCAGATGTCAGGAGAACAATTTCAAACTTTAAATGATCTCAAAAGTCTTGTCGAACGTTTGATTAGAGCTGTCACACCCGAGCAATGTGAGGACACCATTCAACATTTTTTGCTCAGAATGCGGAGATGTGTTCAGAGAGATGGTGGCCATATTGAACAGCTTCTATAAAGTTGTCCAGATGGAAAACCGTTACATGTTTCTGTATAAAATTTTGTTACTTACTTTCCAAATGGTTCTTTTGTATTTCTGTAAAAGCGTGTTGCATTCCCTTTCATGGTCATTTAGTAATTAAAGATTTTGTGGAGGTCATCGATTTTGGTACACCCTGTATATACACACACACACACATTTGTATTTTAATATAACAATACACACACGGGCATAAAAGACCTCTAGACCAGTGTCTGTTGATATTCCTCCATAACAGTTCTATAGTGAAACTGATATGATGAAAAAGATACTCGTATAGCATCAAAAAGTTTAGAAAGTAAAGAATCTGTACAGACCACATAATTATATGGCACAGTAAAGACTGAACCTTCATTGTATCAGATGAGATAGGCTCGAACCCTTCATCTCATCAGTCCAGATGGCGTCTGGACGAACAAACTATGGAGCCATACCTGAGGGTAGAGAGAATATGTGACCCTTTGAATTTTATGCGTTGAAGCAGCGCTGTATCTACTGCACGAATAGGGGATTTAACTTTGTCCTCGATTCTTTGGAATGAAGATCTATTTCAACATTAGAATCCACACATGACACAGGCATAAAAGACCTCTAGACCAGAATCTATCTATGTTTCTCCATTAGATTTTTATAAAGAAATTGATACGCTGAAAAAGATACTCATACCATCATGACGTTTATCATTCAAAAATGTGTAGGGGCCACATAATTATATGACAGTAAAGACTGAACCTTCATTGTATCAGGTGAGATAGGCTCGAACCCTTCATCTTATCAGCCCAGATGGTGTCGGGATGAACAAACTGTGGAGCCATACCTGAGGGTAGAGACAATATGTGAGCGTTTGAATTTTGAGTATGATTGAGCAGAATTGTGTCTGCTGCACGAATAAGGGATTTGTCTTGTCCTAGATTATCTGGCGTAAAAAAGAAACGTTTTGTATATATAAATATATATATATATAAAACACACAGCCATAAAAGACCAGTGTCTGTTGATATTCCTCCATAACAGTTCTATAGAGAAACTGATATGAAAAAGAAACTCGCAAACCATCAAGAAGATAAGCACGTAAAGAATCTGTACGGACCACAGAATTATATGACACAGTAAAGACTGAACCTTCATTGAATCAGATGAGATAGGCTCGAACCCTTCATCTCATCAGCCCAGATGGTGTCTGGATGAACAAACTGTGGAGCCATACCTGAGGGTAGAGACAATGTGTGACAGTTTGAATTTGGTGTGTTTTGGAATGCAAAAGGCTCAGAGGTGGCAGGGGAAACAAGAACCAAGATTCACGGAAAAGTATGGTGCATGTCATGGCCACAATGGGAGATCTTTTTAAAATCACAGGTTCAAATGTGCAATGTCCGTAGACATCGGGTCGAGCAGTCAGAATCAAGTAGGAAAAATACATTGAAGTACAATTTAAATATAGGCAGCGTTCTTTTTCCTGTTTGCAAAAAAAAAATGTTTCTAAGCACTTTATCAACATTTTATCAGAGCTTAAGTCTGCGACATCCCCAGTTGTGTTCCAGAACAACAATCAAAGTTGACAGCCCTATCTTCAAATCGCACTGCTATAACAGAATTTTTGACGTCCCTAGCATCCATGCCCGCCCATTACTGTAGAAACATTCCATCTAAGTAGTACATTGAACGCTCTTTCAACAGAAAATGGAGATAATTCTAAAACTGTCCTACAACAGCATCCATCCTTGGAGTGTACGGGTCTGTCAAAACCGCTTGGTAAACACTCCTAGTCAAGTTTGCCTGAGAGAACCTCAGGCTGCCCTCGATAAAGAAATGTTCTCAAATCTTCTGGCTACTTCCTGGAGGTCTGACTGTTTTGGCGCCAGCATCGTCAAAACCGGTTTTCGGAAATACGGAATTTTTTTTCTTTTGATCCGTCTGTGATTCCCTCAAAGATCTTCAATTCTGCTGAGGTCTTCGACAGACCGCAGCCAACTTTTTGCGACACACCAAACACGAGGGATTGGATTTGGCGGGATCGTGGCCAGAAAAAAGCCCCAGTCGTATTCATTTGCACTTGATTTGGCAGGAGGTCCTCTGTCCGCACATTCGCACCCTGCCACCCCCCATCCCTTTTCTTTTTGAGAAGCTAATTCCAAAACTATCAAAAAGACAAAGAACAGCCACGTCAAAAGGCAGCGGGCCATACAAAGACAGTATGGCGAGAGCCTGACTTCAGAGGAATATGTTCGCCGACTGGAGGAGGAAAGCATCAGTGCTCTATTACGGAACCAAGTTGGGCGTGCATAACTTACCGATCTCTGACTGCACCACTCAAGGCATCGGTTGCTATGTGTGGCATGAAGCCGAAGAAGTACATCCAAATGACCTGAGGCCCCAAGAATTTTTTTTATCCTCTCCGATGGCTGCCCCTGTCCAACCGGAATTCGAAACTTTCAAAAGCATTGACCCATATGGCTCAAGCCAAGAAAATTACCATCACATACAAGTTCCTAGTAAAAGGACACAGCCAAACGGAAGTGGAAAGTGTCTACCACACGATTGGGGAAAATAAAAATGGTATAAACCGGTCTACTGCCCTTTCGATTACGTCAGGTACATTAAAGAGGCCAGACAAAATGCTTTCTCGTATAGAGTCGACTTCCTCAAGAGTAGGCAATTCAGATTACGAAAAAGTCTTGAATTCAATTAGGATTTTAATTTTCGTTCAAAGTTTTAATTTCTAATCCCTCATTTATTGAATGTTTTCTCTATAATTAGGCCTTTATTTTCCTTACGGTAAAAATCAATGTCAAGTTAAGAATTTTGAAAAATTATTTACATTTTAACAATTTTTACCACCAATCGATGGTTACTGTTGCTATAAACATCGGTAAAACAATTAAACAGATGCAAAGTATGTATGCGCGTGTATTAAGTGTGATTTCGTTGCTATTGTTGTTCAAAAATATTAATAGAAAAGTTGAAACTGCGCTTAACATACCCTTTATTACTATTCAAAAGTATGCTTATTAACCTGCTAGTTCTAGGCCTATTGTTTAGTGACATTGGTATTTCTTAACATCTTTTTAAACTGAGTAATGAATGATGGATCTCACATCAAAAAATCATATACATGTATACTATAAACCTTACGCCATCCTGACATTATTGATGCCTGTACTTTGACACGCACGAACCATTAGTAAATAAACACTTGCATTACCAGTAATGGCTGTCGTCATGCCGTTTGTCATCTAAGCTCTAGTCTTTGATCTGACCAATCCCATCCAATACAGAGCTACACCACATAGCTCTACCAAAGTCTCCCCACGTGCAGTCCTCACTGACAGAAAGATGAGGACTGCCCTACCTTAACTGGTTGCAACCCACAGACACAAGGAAGAGGGTATTACTAATAATGAATAATTTGTCTGCTAAAACAAAACAGAAGGGTACGCTGATGCCAGAAGAAACACCCGTCAACATCAGCTGCAGATAGGAGATGCTGCCCTCGTCAACAACCTAAGCAGAACAAGCTATCAGCTCCCTACAAGCCAGCACCTTCGTCAAAGCTATAACGGGGAGCATGACGACAGCAGACAATGGACACCATTTACATGATTCAGTCACTCTGAACTGCTCCCTCTTCCAAGATGTTTCACTTCAACAAGCTGAGGGTCTATCTATGCACAACGAGCTGTGAAGACAGATCCTTGATTGTATCAGACGCAAGAAAGCTCAACCTTCATCTGATTAACTCAGATGGTGTCCATGCACCAATAATTTCAAGATATCATTCGAATAAAAATCAATGAGAGCAAACACCATAACTTAGATGAGATCATGATCCCGCTCAAGGGCAGGAGCCAACTACAAGTACAACAATATATTCGTGGAAAGCCCCGCACTTTGGGGAAGAGCAGGTGCCTCTGGCATATATGTATTGTACAATTTGTTGGAGTACGAGGGATGCGGGGTGCAAAAAGAACCCGACCATATTGGAGTGGGAAGAGATGCAGTGCTGCGGATGGCATCGGGTCTTTCCGTTGGGGGGAAATATCTTGTGTTTGCAGACAATTTCTTAACCCCTTCCGATTTTGATCAAGTGTCTGCTACAAGGAGAAATCAAATTCATTGACACCGTGTTTGGGCAGAGTTAGACCCAGAGCGGAAAAAAAGAGGGCAGAGGTCCGTGTGACTCCAAAGGGGAGGTAAACTCAAATGCCTTGGCACTTCGCTGATACAACCACCGTGAACATTGTGTCAACATACAAAGGTGTTGATCCCTTGAAGATGGTAAAGCGAAAAAAAAAAAAGGGAGGGGGGGGGGGGGTCTAAACAAACCATCGCACCTCTGTCATGGCGGAGTTGCTGAATACAACAAGTTCATGGGAGGCATTAACCTGTCAGATTCCCTTTCTGCTTTGTACAAGTAGCTTAACAGAATAAAGCCCTGGTACATCAACGTATCTTACTTCACTTTTACGCTGGCACTCTTTACCAGCTGATTGTGGTAACAAGGCATTGCACATTATTGAATGTGAAACAATTCAAACATGAAAAGCTGAACGAATTTCAGGCAAGAGTAACTTGGGCTCTCTGTGAGTAAGGATGGGATCTATCATCCTCCAGACTAGCGGGTGAAGATCGAGATCGGTACCAGCACTGCAACGCTCCGGCACATCCGGCATGCGTCAAACAAGCGTGATGGTTATCTTAGTATGTAAAAGACCATAAAATGTGGTATTGCATATCATAAGTTTTGAATGAACTTAAGATGACAACACAGTTCAAAAATGGGATTACTGTCTCAAGTATTGGAGGTTCTTTAAGAAAAGGCATCCTGTTACTCCATGACAGCTCGACTTTGAAACAGAAGCTGGTGGACGTAAGGCCACATACAGTCACGAAGTTTAACAGTTTGGGGGAGTGTTACATACAGCAAAGACAGATCTTTCATTGTGTCAGACAAAAGAAGCGCACCCTTCATCTGATCAGCCCAGATGGTGTCTGGATAAACAAACTCTGGAGTCATCCTGAAGATGGAGACCTGTGAACTTTGTGAATCTTGTCGGGACTGGGAACTATAAGTCGAGCCGCGACAAACCGCGATTTTCAGGATCCACACACTGTTGTTTAGAGGGAAAAACCTTGGAGTTGGACCAAAACACTTTATTCCTTATGGATGAAACCGGCCTCCAATTTTGCCACACACGACATAAAGGTGTTTGCAAGAAAAGGCCCCAAAGATTGTACCAGAAAAGGTGACAGTTGCTGCCTGTATTCGGGCTGATGGACATGCACTGCCTCTAATGTGTGTAGTATAAGGGAAAACTCAGGCCTCGGTAAAGCTGTTTGAAGGGCAGTAGGGATCGGCAAACTGTGTTGTGACATGGCAAGAGAGAGGTCGGATTGAAAATACTTTGGGCGTCGAATGGTTATTATGACCAAGTTGAACACAAAGTGAAGTTTTTGTCTGTTGGAGCAGCAATATGTCTGTAGCACGATTAAGAGATTTGTCTTGTCCTGGATTCTTAGAGGTGAAAAAGAAATATCTTATACTTCGATTTTACAATAAACACACAGGCATAAGAGACCACTTCATGTTGCTGTAGCCGGCGAGCTGTTTAAAGTACATGTAGGACAGGAGAAAGTTGTGGCCTTTATGTCAGCCGTCAGAGCAACGCTGGTATTATATACAGAAAAAAAAAAGGTATTTGTCCTCAGCCCTTTTCACAAGGCACTTCAGGGCAATACTGTTAGGACATTACACTGTCCAAGTTTTTGGGGGTCTCAGATCTAAACAATATGAAGAGTAATATAAAAAATGACTAGAGGGAATGAGAACATATTTTTTTCTAGCGGGCCAGAAAGGCTGCACCTCAAACCAGATTCCTTGTCCAGAAACCCGGTAGGATTTTCTGCAATAGTAATTGTGAACAATGAGAAACAGCCACATCTGTGAGTATTTGTTTTGTTCTAATTGTGCACGAAAACATACGACTTTCACTTTTTGGAGGAGGTAGATAATACGGGGACCCAATCAATCCTGAGGCAATTAAGCTGTAGAAGGCTGACAACGAGACTTCTCACCAGTTTGTCTAGAGAGAAGAATTCTTTAACTCAAAGCTTAATCAGGCAAGAACGTAATCCAAATGAGATGGTGGAAAATACACTCTTACAGCATCAAGAAGTTGAACAAGTAAAAAATGTGAAGAAATCACATGCAGCAAAGACTGATCCTTAATACGAGATAGGCGCACCCATCATCTAATGAGCTCAGATGGTATCTGGGTGAAAAAAATTTGAATTTTGTCTGTTCGAGCAGCGATGTGTCTTACCCTGGATTTTTTGGGACAAAATAGAAGTCTCATATATTTTAAAATCTTAACACACACTGGCAGAATACTGCAGACCACTAGATCAGTGTGAAGTGATGTTCCTCCAAAATAGTTCTATAGTGGAACTGAAATTGTTGAAAATGTGGACATCACATATGATACAGCAAAGACAGGTCCTTTACAATAGTAGACAAAAGAAAGTATTACCCATCATCTGATCAGCTCAGATGGCGTCTGGTTAAAGTGACTTTGAAGTCATCCTGAAGGTGGAGATATATAACTGACCTTCTGCACTTTGTCTCTGGTGGAGGAGAAATGTGTCTGTTGCACAATAAAGGGATTTTTCTATGTCTTGAACTTTTCCTTGTGAAAAAATATGCCTTGTGTGTTAATATCACAAGTAAAACACTGGCATAAGAGATTGTAAACTAAATAATCAATTTTGAGCTTCAAATAATGCAATAGATTCTTCATGCATTGCCACTTGATCTATAAACCTCATGTATTAGAGTGTATTTTCATCATCATTATGTACCTTTGTCTTAAAGTCTGCTAATACATGGAGACCAGATGTAATTCTTTTCCCATAGGTATCATATTTTGTCAAGAAATTGTGCATCAGCATGGAGCCTTCTTACCTTGCCTTCACACAATGTATCTTGATCTTGGTATTTTTCATTACATTAAATGATCCAAAAACTGCCGTGTAGATTTGAAGGAGATATCTGATGTCTCCAAATTTTACGAGGAGAGCCTGACCATGTCTGGCCGTATGCAGCTGCAAAGCTTTTTTAATGCTCAATATGCCCTGATGACAGAGAAGCTTGAAAAGCATGCCTCAGAATAGAAGGGAAGCCTGCATTTAAATTTCTCAAGGAATAACTTTTTTTTTACCTGGCTAAATTGTTTTGATGCCACCCCGCCAGGAGTTGCTTTCATTATCCAAATTACAAGAGGTGCCGGAACAGAAATTCTTCGTCACATTAAACCCAATAAATAGCTTGGCCCTGATTCTGTGAGGAATTCCCTAACCACTGCTATTGATGTAACTTATTTTAAGGCTTGATATACCACCTCCTTTTCCTACATATTCCTTCTTATTGACCTACCCACAGACTTCAAGTTATGAGAAATACAGGAGTTAAATATTCACTAGATGATTGGCTGAAATAAAACATTTTCGGAATTGTCGTAAAGTTAAACATTGCACACACAAGTTGAAGTTAAAAAAAATGTCAGGTGTAAGTACAAAGTTTTCTAAAACTGTATATATGTCCATACATATTGTACTCTTGAATTAAAAAATCAGATAAATGTTCCTAACATGAGTTGATGAAATATCAATATTGTGAGGTATTGAAAAATGTTACCTAGCAAATTACTTGTTACATAAAAGAAAATAAAGACATTTAAAAGTTAAATTGAAACGCATGAATCACATTCTCGTCGTATGCCATGAGATAATTACATGTCTTGAGAGCTAGTAATAGATAATTTTTACATAAAAGTTTGAACTTAATCTATCATCTCTGAGCGATGTTGCTCTGACAGTGAAAGTACAGTTAAACTGAGCTTACTTGACTACAACAGAGAAAATAATCAGATGGCATGCTGACATTTCAAGACTATAGAAAATGAAAAAAATTGGAAATTAACTTATTTATAGTTTAACATACATAGAGGAGAGATACAATTGCCTATGTTATTCAATTGGTGGAATTCAGGTCAAGAGTGACAATTTAGACATGACTCATAATCATAAGAACAAATTAGCTTTGAAATTGAACATTGCTGGAAGTCTTCAGCAAAAATAAAACTAGTGATCATGGATCTAAGAGCATTCGATCCTTTAAAAATGTTTGATGCCTTAAGTTGTTATTTCTGAGCCATCGCTTTAGACATTTCTTTAGCTGGCTCTAGGCTGAGTTACGTAAATATCAACACTGCTTTTAAATCATGTCTTGCATCACATTCAACCTCAACTTAGCCCTCAGGCAAACTGAGGATTTCCAGGAAACTTTTACAACTCATTTTCATATTTTTCTCACACTGCAGTGGTATCTGTACTAAAAAAGAAAATGAAATTACAACACATAAATGTATTCGAAAAATTGAATGTAATTTAAATGAGTCTTTATGATGGATCATGATTGCCTGAGCAAAGAGTTTCAATAAAAGCCTACAACTTTGACATCTGGGCTAATATTAGTTTAAGGTAATGGTTGATTGATTCTCTTTACACTTTTTATTTCCAAAAATCTATGAATTAAATAATAATTACTGCAAAAGAGATCTTCATATTATCTGTGAAGTCAGATCAAAGTTGGCATGGTTTTGAACACTGTTTGAAAGGCTAGATTTCCTTAAGAAGCACCCTCTTTTCAGAATTTTTAGCTGCCCGTTTATTTGAACCTAAATAAAAATAAACATTTAGAAAGAGGTATAAGTAGACATGAATATCGCAAGTTTAGCTAACTATTCTTATTGATTGCTTTCCTCTCTTGAAATTTCGCTTGTTCAGTTCTAACCTATTACATTGCAGCATTAAGAATTGACTGATAAAGGACTTGCTGGAGTAGGGCCATTGCTGGCAGGGGCTGTAATTTCAGGTCCAGCAGACTGTTGCTCTGGCGATTCTGCAGTTCCTGATGCACCACCAGCGGGCCAGCTTTCAGTAATGATTATAGTGTTGTTGTCAGCGCGAATGATCATGGGTGCCCCTGGTACTTGTGTGTCAAGCATTTGGCTATCAACAACCTGTATAGTTTGCCTGTCTAAATGCTGGAGAGCACTACTAATGTCAATTACTTTTAGACCAACAGGTGCCCCTACCGGCTCCCTCACCTTCTTAGGCCGACCTCGCTTCAACAGAGTCCCATTTTCATGTGAACGCATGTGTCTACTTAGATGCCCACGGTTGCTGAAGGTACTACCACACAGGGTGCAAGGGTAAGGCCGCTCACCTGTATGGGTGCGGGCATGATCCTTAACCATGTACCGCATGGCAAACTCCTTGCCACAGATATCACACCGATAAGGTTTGACCCCTGTGTGAGAAAGTTTGTGTTTGTTCAAGGCCATCTGAGTCATATAGGTGCGGTCACATTCGTCACACTCAAACATGACGCCTGTGGCTTCAGTGCGGTGGTGGCGCATGTGGATTTTAAAACTCTCCTTTGCCTTGCTGGAGTATGTCTTGCCACAGATCTTGCATTTAAGAGGTTCTGTACATGGTCTGCCACTTCGATGTTTGTTGTAGCCTTGAGTACTGTAAAACTTTTTACCGCAGTCAGGACATGTATGTGTGTCCGATGGGTTCTCATGAACTTTGTACTTGTGAAGCTTCAAATATGCCTCTGTGCTAAACTGTGCAGAACAAATGTTGCAAGCATAATCACCTACTTCTCCATTCTCAAATTCATCTCGTTTCAGACATGTACCCATCTTAAAATGTTTGACATAGCCTGCTCTTGTTCTGTATGTACGGTTACAATCATTGCACTTAAAATTACCAATCCTCGACTTTTCTTCATGAGTCACTAAATGAATTTCTAGCTGCTCTTCACTTTCAAATGGTTTCCCACATAGGAAGCAGAAAACAGATGATACACATTTGCCTTTTTTCATGTGCTTGGCACAAGCTTGGGAAGTTTTAAAAGTCTTGTTACAAAACTGACAAGTCTTAAGTTTTGAAGCTATACCCAATGCATTATCCCATCTACGTTTCCTCCCTCTTTTTTTATAAGTTTTTGGCTCAATGTCATTTTTTGCCTCACTCACATTGCTAGATTTTGCATGAACCCTTGTTGGCTGCCTGCCAGAGAAACTCACCCTCTGTTTACTTGACAATTTTGTCTGCTCATCTCTACCAGGTACATAATCCTCACTTTCATCATTACAGTCTTCTTCATTCCATTCAACGTCCCTATCAAACTTATTTTCTTCTACTTTCATTTCCACATTTATCTCCCTGACATCACAGTCTGAAACTTGTACAGACTTCCATATTCCTGGGTCTTCAGAAACTATTTTATCCTTAATGTGCTCACTTCTCTTTAAGGAAGATTTCAGTAGGGCATCAGCCAAAAGAGTTTTACCTATCTTCTGCCGACTCTCTGACACAGCACTAAGAAACTTAAGTCCTCCATCCAACGATTGGCCCAACTTCATTGGGAGAGATTTCTCCTGCTGGGCTGAAGTTGAAGATGCAAGTGATGCAAGATCCTCTGTAGTCTCTACACAGTCTACACCTAAGATTACAGGATCTTCCTCTTCCTGAAAAAGAAATTGTTTGTATTATTTCTTATCAAAACTGCATGCATCTTATTATTATTTGAGTGATTTTGTTAAGATCAGCTAACTTCTTGCTCCTTTCTTCTATTTTTTGTGTTGCTGTTCATGTTGTTGTGTGACTATGTGTATGTTGACTTTTTATTTCATTTTTTTTTTATTATTACTTTAACTTATCATTTTAAGTACAGGTGGAAAACACAATGTCATATTATAGCTCTGTGGCTCTTAAATCATCTTTGTGGTGTATGAGATTGAGAACATCCTCATACAGTTTATTCTTAATTTCAACTTGGAAAATTCTTTAATTTTAAAATACACACTGTATGAAAGAGAAATACACTCATTTCACATAAATTTCAAAATTATTTCACTAATCCTTGAATTTAAGAATCAAAGTTTGAGGATTAAGACTCCACTGAGTAAATTTTATGTAAAAAGTTGAAAAATCAAAAGATTCCTGTGTTTTCCACTTCTGTCAAACTGCAATGAAAATAACCAGATATTATCATTTCGATATAAACATGTATATTTCAAAATGATCTAAAAAATTTATAAATGCAAGGAGGTGGTCTATCTTTAAAAAGATTACATTCTTAAATTTCCAGAGGCGATTATACTGCCTTCAAACTAAAGTAAAAGTATCAGCTGCAGATATCTCTTTTGCCCTGTATCCTTAAGTAAACACTCTTTTACAGTATTTTTAATTGCACCTTATTAATATGTTATTAGTAAGATTAAGAGATTTTTTCCCATTTATTGATTCAAAAAATTTATCCACTTGATCATATTTTTTTTCCTTTTCAAAGGTACAAACTAGCAGCAAACAGAAAATTAGCCTGTATCATGGTTTGGGAAAAGGCAGTGCCTTTCATTATGCAGAAACGATGCTTTGTCACATATCACAATTTCAAACTAAGTAGTTCATTTTCCTAAATTCTTCTTATCTTTTACTCTCTTGCTCTAGATATGGACTTTTTAATGTTACAGCTAGAAAAATAAGAAAATATCATCCAGTAATGGTTTTAAATATAACTTTAAAACACAGACGACAGAAAAATTAAAAGGAGCTTTTGTTAGTCTCATTAAAAAGTTTAAAGACTCAAACATTGGTTGGTTGAATGATAATAAATTGTATGTGTTTTAAAATTTCGCTAGTAATATCCTTCAAGGTATTAGCTTTATGTAAAATAATTTGATGATGATAATGAAGTCTTTTACATAGCATTGATTAAACAGTTTTGACAATAATTCAGTTACAATACACAGGAAAGAAAACATTGTGACATTACTATAAAGACTTGTAAACTAGAAAGTGTTTTTACAAATAAAGCTATGGTTCCTATAATTGCAACGCGTTTTGTTTTTTTTCTCAAATATTATTTCAATCAAGATGGCAGCTTTCTTTGACAAAGCTGAGACAGTCGTTAATAAAGAGAAAAATTCAAGTAAAAAGAAGGATAAAAGAACA
Source organism: Elysia crispata (assembly GCA_033675545.1). Classification (NCBI taxonomy): domain Eukaryota; kingdom Metazoa; phylum Mollusca; class Gastropoda; family Plakobranchidae; genus Elysia; species Elysia crispata. The sequence continues at coordinate 170,905 of JAWDGP010006323.1, read as the reverse complement.
TTACATAAATGTTTCTTAAATGTAAAAATCCTAACAATGTAACATTTAAAGATCTTGCTTAAGCACTAACCAGTTTCACTTTGGTATCAAGAATCTGCCCCGAAGTTTGGTCCACTGTTTGCACCGTAACTTTCCTGCAGACAACCATCTTAACAAATGCTTCAACCATTGTCTTTTTCACCACTTCTTTATCCTTATTTTGTGTAGGAGGCTTGAGAGGGATGGTGTTTGGGATCATATTAGAGCTAGTTATATGTGACATGTGTGGCTCCGAGTCTGATGTTGGTCTCTTTGTCACAGGCACAGGGTGAATTTTGGGAGTTGCCTGATCAGAATTTGTTACTGGGGGTGTCACTGAAACAGACAGAGGTGACGATGCTGGTGTAACAGGCAGCGGATTGACTTCTAAACTTGCTGCATCCTCAACTATTGATACTGGGTGATCCTCAAGTGTAACAGGAAGAGGTGAATCTTCCAGTGACATGGACAGTGGCTGTGGTTCAGAACCTTCCTCAATAGCTACCATATGCAGCACTTGAGGTTTGCTACTAACAATCCCAGGTGGATTCATAGCTAACAGTTTCTGAACTTGAGCTTCAGTGAGAGCTAAAACATTGGAAGCTGAAGGTCCATTAAAGTGCACTTTCAAAACATTCTCCATTGTCTCTGAAGCAGACCCCATAGCACCATCATGAAGAGGCCTTGCCTCATCACCTGCTTGTGTCATGATGATTTCACCAGCCTGAAAGGTATTCGAGTTTGTGAGTAGGGATGACCTAGCTTCAGGATCATTCAGCTCCTGCAATGTATCAGTCTGAACATGAGCTTTAGAAGTTTGGTTGAGCAAATTTTTTGGAAGTAAACTTCTAAGTTTTGAAGTTCGAAGATCTGATGTTGTTTTATTAAAGCTAGAGCTCATAAAGACTGGTTTGCTTGTGTTTGTTGCTTCAGCTGAGGTTACTACACTGCTGGTTCGAGTCATCATGCAAAAATGTATCAGGTTGAACCTGAACTAAGGTGCTTCTGTTAACTACAACTGAATCTGGCCACACTGTTTGTGATGATATCTCATTCTAAGAAAAAGTGAAAAGAAAAAAAAGTAATTAAAAGATCTAAAATATAAATTTTTTTAGCCTCTAAACAAACAAAAAGAATTCACTACACAGTATTACTCATAAAAAAACCTATGTTTAAGATCATCTTTTCCAACCATAAATCTCAGCCGCCTACATTAAATCCTTAAACACTTACCTTTCAGTTTCAGTTCATGGCTGAAAGAAAATGTTCGTTTTACATAAAAATGATGTTTATGTTCTTTTTTTTTTCAAAAGATGAACTAGCCTTTAAAAAATGGTACAACTCAATAGTCTCAGCGAAAAATTCAATTTGTAAGTTTAAAATGTTATACCCTAAAAGAGTTTTTCTTAATTTAAATATTACGGTTTGTTTCCATGTCTGACATTTGATTAAGCTGGAAACATGACAAAATTTAATTAAGAGTAACACAGTATTATTGCAGATATCGGTTCAACTCATACTACAGTTTAAAATTGTATTTGTCATAATGAATTTGATATGCTGAACACGAATATGAAGGTTTTATTCATCGCAAATAAATACTTTTCAAGAAATAGGCATTTTTCTGTTGCTCTAAATTAAATCCAACTAAACTACAAGTTTCGATTTCGACGAGAAACATTCGTTGTGAAGCCCGACGTGAGGTGGGCCGATATCTGCAATTTTACCAGTAACACTGGCTGCAATCTTTAAAAATAATTTTCATTTCAGAGAATATGCAAAACAAAAAAAGTCAAGTTCCACTTAACTTCCCCAATACCAATGATCAATGCTCATCTGCTTTTAGTTTTAACAGTGTATTTTTAAACTTTACTTATACACCAACACAGCTTTCTTTTATAAGACTAATATTTTTTAATGTATTTTTGTATGCTGATTATAAATTTGTTAATTAAATTTGTCACGAAGAATGACTTTTGAAGATATAACGTTTTTTGTGTTGTATTATTTTCTCTATTTGTCCCATTTTCGCGCATGAATATATTTGTTCTTTCCCTTGTTTACACTGCATTGCGCATGTCCATTTGAATTCAGTTACCACCTTTCCGATATGGATCTTTGAGCATGCGCACCATTCTTTTGCTTCATTAATTGCGCATGCTCTATCTTTTTGTGCCTGCTTTTTTTAACAATATTTTGATTCAGATCAGTCATTTCCATTGTTCTATACAGTTGTATTTTAATTGCGTTCTATTGTGTTTATCCTGTGTTATTTGCTTATCCAGTTATTGTTATTTGCTGATTCCATTACTGCTATTTTATTATCCCGTTATATTTATATTTTTATATGGCTACTTGTGCTGGCTGCAGTTTCAATTAATTTGAAGTGATAGACAACGCCATAAAATTTTTGAAAGAACACTGTGTTTTGCGTCAATCTGTTGATTGCCCTAGGTGTAAGAGGGCCTGTTCGTACCGCGAGGACCAGCATGTGTGGCGTTGCACTAATTTTACTAAAATTGCAAAAAGCAAGAAAAGAAAATATTGTAATTATTCTATATCCGCTTTTAAGGGTACATTCCTTGAACTAAGTTGTATTCCTGTGTGGAAGATTTAATTGTTTAATAACCATTTTTAAAGCCATAATTGGGACCACAGGACTGTCCAAAAGTGTTTGGGGTTATCATCTAAGTCTTCTGTGGATTGGCGCTCTTTTTTGCAGCGAAGTTTGCCGTAATTGGTTTGAAAACCAAGATCCCATCAGTGAACCTGGCGTCAAGGTCGAAATCGACAAAACTTTAATTGTGCGTTGGAAATGCGGCAGAGGCAGAGTGCTTAACCAAATTTGGCTGTTCGGCGGAATTGAGCGCGTCTCTAAAAAACGCATTGAGGTGACCCTGACGGGTAATAAAGGAGAGAGAAGAGACAAAGACACCCTAGTTCCTCTTCCTTTGAAATTCATTTTAAAAAATTTAAAAAATTCAATCATTTATGGGCATTTTTCAAATTTTGGTCCAATATCTGTCGCAGACTCTAAAGCGACTTGTTTACCATCATTTTAGCACCTATTATTAATTTTGCTTCTTTGAACATAAAAAAACAATCAAAGTAGACCTTGATTTACAAAAATTGACTTGATTTATCTTGGCATTGAATAGAAAAATCTTTTTTTGTAAAACCATACTGCCTTAAATGGCCTGTCGGTTGGGTTGCTTAGAAATGGTTAAAACACGACTATAAAAATAAACCAAACAATGGCATATATTTTTTGTTTGACAATAATTTGTGACATTTATCTATGTTGTGTATCGTTGCTAATTGTCTGAATGTAACCGAAAGTGTAAAACAGCAGTGTTTAAATTTGTCGGTCTAGATCTAACTCACTCCTGTAACGACACACAAAAAAGGCCTTTTCTTCTAGCTGCCAGCCACCGAAAAACCTGGCATATTGTTGAAACGAACACTTCCTTTGCTGGTTTCACTTCGTCCATGTTTCATCTTCACAGAACGTTGCTTTGTATTGTGAGAAATCGTTTCATTGTCAAAATGGTAAGTACTTGGTCATAAGACTCACTACCATAACGGGATTTAGATTGTTTTATTTTACAGCTTGATAAAATTCAATTCCACCCGAATGTATTGTTTACCTTGCTCTTACTATAAAAGAAGAATTACTTCAATAGCATAAACTGTGTTGAAGGGACAAGGAAAAAGATCGCTTATCCTCACTCCCGTAACGTTCACTCCCGTAACGACACAATTTGTTACAGATGGATAGATCTATTACAGGAAATAATCTTACTAGATCTAGATAAAGATAAAGAATTCTAGAATACATACTATTTATTAAACTAGATGTCTAGATCTAGATTTCTAGATTCAGTTAAATCTTTACTAGATTCTAGATCTAGACTAGATGAGTGACTATGGACATAAATGTGGTTTTTCAGTTCTAGATCTAGATACCTACATATAGTTACTAACCCATTGATTTGATTAGTTACATTATCATGGAAAGATTTTAATATACATATCTAGATCTAGATCTTAGAAATCTACACGCAGCAAGAGTACTGAGCAGGACTTATCTAGTTAAAAAGAGATCTACCACTGATTATGTTTACATCTAAATTCTCTACTTCAGAGAACAGTTTTCTTTGAATTACTTTATCTTGATCATAAAATTAAAAATGATTTTGTTTGCCTGCTTCCCTGTGTTTGTTTGTTTTTTTTTAAATAAATTAATATAGGCCTAATGTTTGAAATTGAAAAAAAAAAGACTTTGCCCAGCGGAAGGGTCTGCCCATTTTTTTTTCATTGATTAAAGTTCAATCTGGGCTTTGCTTCTGCCCGATTTATTTTTATCGGTCAAAATTTAGTATGGGCTTAGCCTAGTGCAAACGTCTGCCCTAGTTTTTTTTTTTTCTATAGATCGTAATTCAATATAGGCTTTGCCCTGAGAGATAATTTGTCCAATTTTTTTCAAATTCTTGTTTATTTTTTAAATGGGCTTAGAGGAGCTAGCCGTATGTGATTAAAAGTTAATAAAAAATTTAATTAAAATGAGAAAATGTTTGTGTTTTTTTGTTTTCTTTTCTTTTTAGGACGCACAGGTCCTGACCAATGCTGAAAGGCAAGCTCGTTTCCAAGCAAAACGCAATGCTGACGCGGAAAGAAAGGCCGCATACTTGCAGAAGGAAAAGCAACGATACAAAGCATGTTTGGAGACAGGAAAGAAAAAACTTATTGCAGACATGACTCCTCGAGAGCAGAGAAAGCAACGGAAAGAGTGGCGATCAAGATACCACAGCTCCCAAAAGATTAAAAAAGCTGCCTCTTCTTCTGTACAGCCTTCACCATCAACTGCTTCGGGAGTGTCTCATCAGAAATTGTCTGCTCTGCAAAAGAAAGCAGACGAAAATGCTCTTCTGAAAGAACAGCTTGCCGCACTCCATCGTCAACTAGTGCGTCTCAGACAAGAGTCAAGACTCTCGAAAAAAGAGCTGAGCGGTCAGCAAAGAAGCCTCCTACTACACCAAGGTTGAAGACAAAGGCACTCTTACAAGCTGAGAACTTAAAAGTTACCAAGGCTTCAAAAGTGAGAAAGACCCTTGAGTTTCACCATGCCCTGGTCAATGAAATCCAATCATCAGAGACAGCAGATGGAAGCAAACACAAGTTTCTTTCTACCTTGTTAGCTGGGGAGGTGCTCCGCAACTACAGGCTGCTTTCTCGTCTGCGTAGAGAGGCAAATGTAAGGGGACAGCGCAAGCGTTCTTATAGGCGGAGAGGCACAGTTTCTACCAGATTAGCAAACGCAGTCCATGAGTTTTACCTTAAGGAAAGTGTCTCTAAGATCTGTCCGGGTAAGAAAGACACAATCACCCGGTATAAGGAGAAGCAGCGGCGTGTTTTGACAGATACATTGTCAAACCTTCACCGTAAGTTCTTGTCAGGCCATCGATACGTCTCCTTCACAACTTTCTGGCGTCTAAAGCCATTCTGGGTACTGCCACCAAGAGACAGTGATAGGCAGACATGTCTCTGCAAAGTTTGTGAAAACTTTAAACTTTTGTCGAAGGTCCTTCACAAGGATGGATTTCTGCGACTGAGAATTGTCCATGAACTTGCTGTAAATGCCTCTTATTATTTAGACAACAATTATCTTTCCCGCAGTTTCACAGGAAAAAAGAATTGTTTGCAATCCATTGCCTCATTCAGTGATCACTATCTTCCAGATGTTCATGACCTGAGTAAGATGACTGTCTTAAAGGCGTTATATGAGAAAGAGCTCAAAGATAAATGCAAACCCCGTAGCTATATGGGCATGTGGCAAATGTTTGGTCTTGCAAGTGTACTGCAAATGCGAATCTGCTCAGTCTATCCCAAAGTTTCTGCTTACAGTGAGCTTCGAACCCAGCTACACAGGGTAATAGAGTCAAGACACAAAAAAACTGATGATGTTGCCACTATCCTGTGGACATCCACTCGAATGAGTATCAAATCTCTTTCTTGGGTTCCAAATCATTTTGTACCCCTCCTTGCCTTTAATAAAGCTTAGTGCAGTTGGTGGTAATATCAGCAGTTTTTCTTGAGCTTTTAAATATTGAATTTGAATACTGGTACATTTAGGCATTCAAATATACAAATTATGTACATATGTATTTGTTTTGACATGAATTTTTGTTTGTTTGTTATTATTTGCTTGCCATAATCTCTATGGATTTTTCATTTGCATACAATTATTCAATGTTCTATTATCATGTACATTTCTGCCTTTATGGGATTTATACTCCCTCTTTCAGTTTTAGTTTTATTCATTTTGATTACCGGTACTTATGTATTTTTTGTGATTTACATGATGCATACATTGACATACACAAAATGCCCCCATTTTAAGTAATCTTTTAACTTGAACTATCTGAGGCAATGGATCTAGAGCTATAAGGCTGTTGTCATAAAAAATTCTGATCCATTGATTTCATTATTTGACATTTTTTTTCATTTTTTGTAGTTTGCTAAAAAGAGGGGGGCAGGGGATGCAAATTTCTTTGAGCAAAACATCATTAAGTCTCTTTAGGCAAAACATTATTAAGCCATTAAAAATATTACTTTTCCTTTTTCAGTCATTTGGAAATCATGTTATTGTTTGCGCAGATGCTACACAATTTTTTATCTGTTATCAATATTGGTTATAATAAATATTCAAAAATCTGTCTTTGCAATTTCTTTTGGATATATTAATCAAATTTTGAACAGAGAAGATTGCCTGTCTTTGTTGTTGTTGTGTATTTCAACTTTATGCATTAATCCAGTTAAAAAATACTCACTCCCGTAACAAGGTCCTCACTCCCGTAACGAAGACCTCACTCCCATAACGTATGAAACTTGTCTGTTTTTTGAACAGCCAAGACAGTTATTCTCAATGTTTTCCTCTCAATATATTTGGACACATATTACTTCACAGTGTGAGCCTTTGTTTTGAAACTATTGCTTTTGATACTATTTGTGACTGCATAAATCATTATCGCAAAAATGAGAATTTTCAAAATGAAGTCCATGTTGAACCCTGAAATTCTAAATCGTTCTAAATATTTACTATTTCTGCTTTTTTTGATGAGAGAAGATACTCCTTAGTGTGCACAAAACATTTTAGCCTGATCCAACAGTTAACACCAGAATTCTGTACTTTAATTTGTGCGTTACGGGAGTGAGTGCCAGATAGGGCTTGAAGCTTCAGAGGCCCATAACTAACACCACAACATGAATTAAGCTCCAATAATTTAACACAGTGAGGCCAAGCCATATACCAATAAGTGAAAAAAAAATTAAATTGCTAGAAGAAAGTTCATATTTAATCAAGTTCTCATATCAAATTGGACCAAAAAAAAAAAACGCCCTTATAGTGATTCATAGGGCGCCTATAGGGGCTTGGGTGATCTAGACGCAAATTACACACATCGAATGGTAAACCATTTCAAACATTTTGTCGACCCAGAGGATAGGGCAGTCCACATCCAAAATATAGAAAGATTGTGGCTGGACATTAAAAAGTGGTGTAAGAGACCTGGCATTTGGACCAACTTCCTACACCAATATCTTGCACAATATTTATTTATCACAGCTTACAAAGAGAGTACTGTGTTAAATCAGTTTATAAAACGAGCAGCACAACTCTACCCACCGCAATGCCAGCTGAAAGTAGTTCCTCGGCCTAGGCTTGGACTAAGAGTGTTAAGTTTATTATTAAGAATTTTTTTTTTAAATAAGGTAAATCCAAATGATTTTAACAGTGCTATTTCTTGTCTTCTAGTTGGTCTTTGGCCGTTGTATTTATGAATCATGTTGAAAGTCCCAAATATTCCACCCTCCTGATTTTTTTAATTTTCATTTTTTTTTCTAATTTTTTCACTTCATTATGTCGTTACGTAACTTCGCGTTTGCGTCGACTTTCACATGAGCATTCATGAATGCCAGGGTCAAAGGTCAACTAGAAGACAAGAAACTGCACTCTGATGGGTGTTGGTGTTCTCTTCTCAAATGCCCTGTCTGGAACAGACATCGGCGATCATGATTCTCCACCTGTCCGTATCTTCCGTCATCCGCAGTAAGGCTATGTTGTCTTTGTTGTTTCCTGTCACAAAAGAGCTCAAGCTATCAAGAAGTGTAATCCTCTGCTTCTTGTACCTTCTATCTTGCCTGTAAGAGATAAAAATTCCAGTCTTTTATGGCGACATATGTGGCCTAAAAATTTCAGTTGCCTTTTCCTTATTGTTTTTATGAGGGATCTCTCTTGGTTCGTTTCTTCTAATATCGATTCGTTTGTCCTCTTTTCTTTCCATGATATTCTTAACATTCTCCTGTAGAACCACATTTCCGCTGCCTCTAAACTTTTCTTGGTTTCTGCAATTATTGTCCAAGTTTCGCATCCATATAAAAGTATAGACCACACACGTTTTGAAAACCTTCAATTTGGTTGAAAATGATATATTTCTATTTTTAAGAATGGTGCTCATTTTTTGGAAAGAAGCCTTGGGTGTTGGTGTATAAGTACAAAATTACTATTTTTTAGATCTAGATGTTAATTTTTTTTTATTTTTTTTTTTGCATTAACACAATCCCTACCATGAGCCGATTGTAGCAGCTCACAGTCGCCAAACTTACCTACCACAAGCCGGTACAATCGGCTCGGACTTTCTAGTCCTAATCCAGTCCATGTTTTCGATCTATAGATACAATCCATTGTTTACTAAAACGAATTCTACTTCCCTTCCGGCCTATTTTTAGCTAAGTGGCGGTTGATTTTCATCAGGTTTTGACCAAAATAATTGTTAGATCTATAGGATTGCCGTTATTTTTTTATATAGGTGTTGTTAGTAAAAATGTTGTAAAATTTTTATTTCCTGGATTACACTCTTCAAATTTGACACATGACTTCATAATTGGATTATACACAAGGTGGTGTGCTGTTTGATTGGATTGGATTAAAATTTCGAGATCAATGAGACCAGTTAGTTGGATATTTTATTTTTATTTTTACTTTTCGGTTATATCATCATTTTATACATCTACCTCCTTGCAAAAAATTTTAATTGCTATCTAACACTGATATTTCAAATCCGTATTCAATTCCCTGCATTTTGATATATAATACTTGTAGGTTCTAGAAATATAGGGGGTCATAAACTTCAATTTAAAAAATCAGGTCTAGGATTTACGTGGGTCACAAAATATGGCTTGGGCACACGGTAAAAAAAAACCCTGGTAGGGATTGTGTTAACCTACATTTAACTTTATTACATCTAATCTAGCTCTAGTCTATCCTAGATCTAGATTTAGGTTCTAGAGCTAGACTAGATTCTAGATCTAGACTTGAACATAGATTGGGCCTATGACTGATCTTTTGACTTTGGCAGAAATGGGCCTATAAAAGTAATTATCTGCAAAGCCCGTTAAATGGAATCCGCCGACATGACATGGTGACAAAGATCTAGAGATCTAGATCTAGAATCTATACATCATAGAACCAAAGATTTATATTTCTCTTTAGCGTGGACATCATTGTAAATAAGAAAACCTGGTTAGGTTTGCATGATTTACAAAGAGGGTCTAGATCTAGATCTAGATCTTGTATAGATAATTTACTTTTCTATTTTACATCTTTATCTAGACCTAGATATGTTAGAATGATGATCGAAAAATATTCAGTCACCTACTTTAGCATGAACGCACAATGTTTAGTGTACTGACTGGATCTGCTTTATTTTTAAAATTAAAATGTTAAACACACTTCTGAACGCATAGGAACAAGTCGAATCCAACAATATGGCTACGAAAATATGAATAGGCCAGGAAAAATGTAAGTTAGACTGATTTAAGCCCAACTCGTGTTATGGAATTAATTAATGTTAAATTCTGTTTAGCATGGAAGAAAAGTGTTTAGTCCAAACTATAATGCATTTGAAAATATCCAGGAACACGATCAAATTATATTTCTATTTTGATTACCTATAGGTGTTACTCAATTTTAAATATAGAAATAAATCTGACTCGGTTACATTATTAACAAACCGGCAGAAATTTTTATGGAGCCTCTTCCACACCGGTTGACAAGCGATGTTACAAACGATACCCAATATTGGCTGGTTACGCAATATTATTTTTGGTGTCCCAAAGACAGAAAGTAATACATGGTACCATGCAACTGTGGTCATTTTGCTCGTTAACTTAAATCCTAAATCTTGCCCAAAGGAAAGAGTAGCAAGAGCATGGGATTCAAAATTAAAACATAAGAGGATGCTTTATACGTTTAATATTTGACAGCCAAAATGGGAGAGGAAAAGAAGGGGCGGGGATATTTACAACAAAAGAGGTAGCTTATCATCGCTTTAGACGGGAGCATTTAAAGCTAGACCCAAGGATCTAAAGATGTGAGATATTGACAGTTTTCGCTGAAAAGGCTAAAGTACCGTTTGCCAATGTATGTACGAATTTTTTTTTTCCTGTCCAAATTATTAATCATACTAAGCAGTACCGCATTTGAACTGCTTTCGCCTCACATTTATGTCGGACCGCGCATGCATGAATTGGTAGAGGATAGATTGTCTGATGATTGTAGGCATGTGACCACAGTCACGAACCATTGGCGCAGGAACACATACGTTCACAGATATCAAGTCATTAAGTCAAATGGCAGCTAGTGCGAAATGTGGGCTAGCGATGAGCTCATTTGAGTAACGACTCTTCTTTGGCAAATAAATGGTTTTGAAATCGTTCAAAATTAGTTCAAATTTTACTTTCTTTGAACAAAGTAAATCATGTAAACGAATAGACAGTATCATTCTGGTACAAGCTAGTAAATTATGATTGATTGATTGTTTCTTACAT
>JAWDGP010006323.1:110000-155000 GCA_033675545.1 Elysia crispata | reverse complement strand
AACTCATTAAATACACAATATAGTGAACCATAATCAACAGCTTTCATAGTTCGAAAAAAAAGCTCGATATGTGGAAAGAGTTGACGGTAAACGACCGAAAGATTTGATGCCGAGGTGTTAAAATTCTGATGATTTGGATAGTCTATCTACACAATAAGTAAGAGTAAAGCTCACCAAAGATCATTGTGAAAAAATTCACGTTCGGTCACCACTGTGAACTCGCTTTCCGAAAGATATAATAGATTACTTTAATGGAAGGATAGAATGTAATGCAAAATCGATTGTATCACATTTGGCACTTGATTCTCTAAAAGTGTTGACATTGACGATGCTGAAACCGTATAACAAAAATTTCTTGTCCTTGCCTGATGTATTTGTCTATATGGCATAAATTCCACGTTAATTGCTTAACTAAATATTAACATCAAATTTTAGTCCTAAACGTTTGATACTTCCTCCTTTATCATTAAGTCCTTATTGTTTTGCTTGAATTTTGATGATTTCTACTGATCAAGTTCGTTGTTTTCTGTTTATCCAGCTTCATTCTGGCCTCTACTCTTCCCCCTGGAGTGGACATTTTCTTTGTGCAGCCCTGGCCGCACTTTCTGCTCTCACACTGGTGCGCATAATGATCACCTTGTCGTCTAGGTACAGCTCTTTCCCAGATACCTTCCTTGGTGTTATAATCATCACTCGTTTAGCGTTACCTGCGATTGGAAGTGAATAAAACAGTTGAGTCATACTTCATATCGAATAGCCTGGACTTTGTCGAGCACATAAAAGTATGACACTAAATGTGCGAGGGATGGATCTACCCATAGCGTATAAAGTTAAAAAAGTCTTGGGTTCGGTCCTCTCTCGAAATCATAGAGAAAGCAGAAGTTTATAAGGAATAAAAAAAAAAATATCTACCCTCGGAAGAGAGCAAATCGCATTTGCATCCTGGTGCCAGATCAGGGGAGGCGAAAAGTCCCAAGGCAGTGAGCTTTTCCACTGGTCGCAGGTCCTGCCTTAGCTTCATGGAGCGCGCCCCTTTACGTCCAGCCAGTCCCTTGTAAACTGAGAGTTTGATGAAACGACACAGGTTTACCACTCTTGTTTGTGGTTTAGGTTTATGCTAATATAATTTGCTGTAATTGGTGTCCAGCTTTTCACTGTGACAGTAGTTAAGGTATTGGGATACTTGTCGTGGTTATCATCAGCCGTGCCACGACGTATAGGATGGATAATAATTGATTACTGCCCTTTTATTTTCCAAGAAATTCAACTGAAGGTAAACAAATATCTGATAAAACAGTTTTGAATCAAACTCATGCGAAGAGATCACTAACAAAAATTGAAAAGGCTGAGCAGCTTTTATTCGGTAAGGTGGCAAGAAGAAAGAAATCAGGATATCTCATGACAGCTGCATGGTGGACTAGAAGTGTAGCAAAGGAAGAGAACGAAAAAAAAAGGATCGACGGGCTGACAAATTGGCTGGTGAAGGTAGAAGGAATGGCAGTTTTAAAGAAAACAGCGATGGATCGAGAATTGTGGAAGAAAATGATCGCCGATGTTACACAATATGGCATTTTATTATGGAGATAATAATGATGATGATGATGATGATGATGATGATGATGATGATGATGATGATGATGATGATGATGATGATGATGATGATAATGATGGTCATGATGATGATGATCATGATAATGAACATGATATGATGATGATCATCATCATCATCATGATAATGAACATGATATGATGATGATGATGATGATGATGATCATGATAATGAACATGATATGATGCTGATGATGATGATGATGAGGATGATGATGATGATGATGATGTCGATGATGACCAAGTAGTGATATCTTTATGATCTATGAATTTCGTTTTGAAAATCTCATTTGAGAGATAACTTAACCGCCCATTCCACCAAACACTCTGACACTTACATAAAAATGTAGCAATATATAATACGTATGGCAAGTAGCTTTGGTTTGAAAAGATAATATTATACCGTTATAAATTTTAACTTCCTTGAGTGAAACCTATAATGTAACTAAGCGTCGATAATGAAGGAAAATTAAGCCTGGATCTGGCTTTTATTGTCTTACCTGCTGAAGATTTGCAGACAGCAGACTCGAAGTTGGGCGGGATAGTCTGAGCAGTCGTGATGCATGTCGGACAGCCTCTCTTCGGGAGACCCAGTGGGATGGACTTAAGAGGAAAAGAAGTTTGATTGAGACATGCTTATTGCTATTTAAAACGTAATGATGTTATCAGATTGAAATAAAATATCTTATCTCAGATGTGTTGCTCTCAGATGAAAAATACGTAATTATTAGATTGAAGACGTTTCTTTCTTTCCATTTGAAAATGCAACTTTCAATTTAAAAGATCAATTCACATTATTGCAAATGGTAGCATAAATAAATGGCGGTTTTTTGGAACTCATTAGTTTTATTTTTTATATAAAACTTTGCATTGCAGAATGTTCTGCATTTACTGAAAAGGGAAATGCATCTTGGAATCAAATCTTCTAAAACTGAATTGTTTTCTTCCATTCTAAATCAATGGTCTGGCTTTGTCTATCACAACATCTTGCTAGGAGGGCCCTACAAATGTTTGCTGTATAGTGAGCTGAAATACATACCACTCTCTGTTGCATGATTATCCCATCTGTGTGTAGAGAAAAATAAACAGAGATTTTGGTAAGCATTCAAGAAATATAGGATATATATATATATATATATATATATTTTATGAAAATATTGGCGTGACAAATTAAATAGACACATCCTTTAAGCCTCGTGAGATTTATTTCATTGGTGTTGACACTGAGAAAAACAATCTTTTTTTTGTAAGTATTTCTTCCCTAGAAACGCCTTTGTTTAATATGACTCTACTGGAAGAGTTTAAAACTTATAAAACCAAACCTTCAGCTTATGATGAAGTTATTCTCAACATCATTCAGCTTAGTTTTTATTATAGCAATTGATTCACGGTAACTATGCCTCATCCTATTGTTGTACTGTCTCACCCGCAGCAGGAGCAGGGTTCATTGGTATCTCTTGTTTTGTCCCGCAGGTAGTCTTTATATTGTACTCCATGACATTGGTCACGTCTGGAAAGATAAAGGACGAGGGAAAGGGGTCGGGGGAGGGAGAAGATATTCAGAAAAATGAAAAAAAAACTGAAAGGAGAAAATTGAAAATATACGGAAAAAATGAGGGAGAGAATAAGAGGAGGGTTTACAAAATGAAAAGGGCAAAGAATCAAGTAAATGTGTAAAATTATGTTTTCAATAATTTTCTCTAATATTAAGTGAATGCCCTCAATCATATACAGTAGCGCCATAACTTTAAACCTCGTTTACTGAGCTATTCGTTTCTATATAAAAATCTTTCCATACGAGCTTCACAAACAAGCTGCTGTAAACTACTCGACTGAATTTAGTGCTTGCGATTTGAGCTGGAGATTCCCTTAAGCCCTCAGCCAGTCTAAAACTATCGGATCGAAACTTGAGGTTGGTCGCTATAGGTCGCTTATTTCATGAAAGAACAAAACAAAGTTTTAGAAAAATGAGATAAGAGAAAGCTAAGTATAGAGGTCTTACCTTTCTCGTAGTACTCAAAAACTCTAACCTCTGCAGGACTTGGGCTGGAGACCTTTAAATCTCTGTCCTGCTCAACATCAATATCGAATTCCTTGGCTCGTCTGGTGAACTTCAGGTCGTGAAGATAGAGAGAAAAACGTGTTAGAGTTTTCTTAACACGCAAACTATCAACAGTACAACTTTGTAATCTAAATGCTTGGTTTGTTATGTACAGAGGCCTCACCAAGTCTATTGCAGAAGTGAGCTTCCCATGTTTATGAATATTCTACAGATTTTAAATCCAGCAAAAATGTTAGAAAACCTTGATAAAAGGATATTGGACAACTTTTGCCTGAAACCTCATTCGTTCATGGTTCTTATGGCACAGCATTTTATGACACAACTCAGAACCAAAACGACGACAAAGTGTCGACTTCAAAACAAGAACAACTTTTTTTTTTTTTTTCATGCCATCATAATGTTTTGAGTGCTCAGCCATAAAAAAAAATAGGAGATTTTTTTACTTTCATACAATATTTGTTGTTGATGTTGTCGTTGTTGTTGCTGTTATTGTTGCTATTATTGTTGTTGTTATTATCAGGCACTAATAAAACTAGTTAACTCCATTTGAAACTTAAGAGATGACCGAACTGATGAGTTGCTATAATGGTTGAATTATCAAGGCTCTTCTTCATGCTTATGTCCATCCACTGATAAATTAATGGCCATAGAAGATTCCATCTGGAAAATTCTAGGTCTATTCGAGATAAGCGACTTAGTTTTGTGTTCCAACGTTTTTTTCGTTTTTTTTTTCTAAAATGACATTTCTCAGACGACAGTGACAGAACACAGTTATTAGCTGCCTGAACAGCCATTCACTTAGCCAAGATCACTGTGATATTCAACTTTCTCTCGTGATGAAGACATGCCTCTAGTCTAAAGATGTGAGCTTGAGGATTTCAGTCATTCTATCACAGAAAATGATAGGAAATAGAATACCTCTCATGTTGTCTTTGAAATATGGGTACAATAATTATACACCTTTAATGTATGCTTTGAATGTTTTCACTTTAAAAGCCTTGAAATCTTGCTTGTGAAATGGGCATCTTGGCTTGTGCTTACCCAAGGCTGCCTACTAATGGTTTATGTGTCCCTAGGCATCTTAACATAATTTGAAACCTAAAGGACACGTTTTTTCTGCTTGTTTGTGACCCACTTCAGTCTGCTGAATGATTATCAGAAGTTTCTAATGTTAGAGGAGACTTGAGAGTAATGAATGCTATTCTTAGCTCCACGTTTCACCAACCGTTACGAGGAGCATCTCTCTCTCTCTCTCTCTCTCTCTCTCTCTCTCTCTCTCTCTCTCTCTCTCTCTCTCTCTCTCTCTCTCTCTCTCTCTCTCTCTCTCTTTCTTTTTACCTCTCCCATGTTATAAGCAATTTTCAAAGGACAAGTTAAGAAGGAAGACCCAGTGAGTTGACATACCTGATCAAAGTAGAGAGCCATTATTCCCTCTTCTTCTTTGTACTCGATTCTCTTCATTCCTAGTTTGGGGAACATACTCTTGAGCTGACATTAAGGTGGATTGAGGAAAAAAAATATGCGGAGCTGTATCAAACGTAACAGGAAAAAATTATTTGAATTTGATATAGCAAGTGTGGAAATTGAGCTCAAATCTCTCTTTGTGTCTATCCATTCTTTCTACCCGTTTTTCTGAGTGATTTCTTTCTACCAATCTGTCTGTATGTCTATCTATCTATCTATCTATCTATCTATCTATCTATCTATCTATCTATCTATCTATCTATCTATCTATCTATCTATCTATCTATCTATCTATCTATCTATATATATATATATATATATATATATATATATATCTGTCTACCTATCAATCTATCTATCTGTCAATTAATCTATTTACCCAGCCATTTTCATTCCTACCAAAGTATCTACTGAGTTTTCTCTTTCTACCTAGCTATCTATCTCTATGGCAATCTACCTGTCTATCCATCTGTCTAACTCATTTCGGGTAACACTACTTCTTGGGCCTCGATAGGGAAAAGTCATGCAGATGGGGCAACTCGTGGGTTGACAAAAAATAGAACTTTTTTGTATCATATCCTGTGGATTGCTCTTCAACGAAATAAACCTAGGTGAATCTAAATCAAGAGCTGATTGCAAAGATAAAAATAATTACGTTTGTGATGGAGTCTTTCATAGGTGTCCAGCCTGTAATCATTCTCACGGTGACTAAACCCATGCCTTTGCTGTATGTGTGACCTTTTTTGGACCTGGAGACAGAGTTATGTAAGGGTTTGTTATTAATGTCTATCTTACTGAAAACCACACAAAGAGCATTATAGGGAGGTCAAAAGTACGAGTAAGTGCACGATTGTGGCTAGGCTGCTGCTTCTGTGTGTTGAGTAAACTTGGAGCATCTAGCAGAGCAGCCAACTCACCACACACGAATGGACAGGGTGCGACGGTCACACCTATCGGCGTCCCTCTCGTACCGTTTAACCTGGACCTTCATGAAAAACCTCGGTCGTTGTCCGTTTAAAGCCGCTGTTCGAGGTTTGTTGTATCTCACGTTCGTCTGGTAGGGAAAGGAAAATGATCCAGTCAAGTTACACATGATTATTATGTTCATATTGAATAAGATGAGCCGAGAAAGAACTGCAATTTTAACAGAACATTCATTCTCCCTTTAGTGCAAGTGAACGACTAGGCAACTGCACTTTCCATTACTCTTTCATTATCATATTTTAAAACGATCAGTTGAAACCTAATGATTTCAATGCCATGTAAGGAATTAATGTTACCATCACAGATCAGCATAATTTTATTTTTCATTCAAATTAATATTTCCTATGAATATATTTTGCTAATTATGAGACTTTCACAAGTAACTTCACCGCAAAATGCGGACTGCTTGAATGAAGCATAAAGCGCACAAAAGCCTATGTTTTGAAGAATCTAATACGAAAAGGTGGCTTCCGTCAAGCCAAAAGTGGGGCTCATTAGATGCTATCCGACCTCACCAACACTGTGGCCCAGTCTGGGATATAATAGTTTGGCCGTGCTTCAATAACAGCATCCAAGCACCAATGTTGTACAAACGAAATCTGACCTGGATGAGAGCGCAGCCGGTCCCGCTTGTAGAGATGTTGAGTGTGGTGGGTGTGGCTGGCCCAGAGCTTGAGAACTGCAAGGGTTGTGACTGCAGGAGGAACCTGGTGCCACCTTCACTGTCTGATACTGTGAACTCGTGGTCTATAGCAATGACTCCGCCAGATGAAGCCACGAGCACCTGCAGCTCCATGGGGTCCTTGAAGTAGGCGAACGCTGCGAACCGGGACAGAGCGTCCAGGCCGACCACTGTGTCCTGAGAGCAGGGAATGTATAGGGGGGTCATGTATCAGTTGTGAAGGATAGGACAGCTTTCTGTTCATGCAACAGCTTCCTATTTTGAATAGTTATTGGTAAAGGTAGTTGCTTCAAAGTTGATATATTAATCAGATTTCACAAACAAATTAAAAGTTTAAATAAAGTTAACTTAAGAGATCAGGGGATCTCTTCAACTAAACCAATGAGGGAATCGGTTAATATTTTGCAGTGAAAAAGATTTCTTTTAAGGTTTTTCTTCTGAAAGGTGTGTAACTAACTAGACAAACAGAAAAAGAAACGTGAAGGGTATAGGATACGAAAGAATCCATAAAACAATCCATTCGTAAAACCTTTTCCGAATTTTCTAAAAACTTTTTTATATTATCGTTGATAAAATAAATTTCTCCACTTCAAGACATAGCGGTGGTCCGTGAGTGGCTAATAAGAATAAGACTATCAAAAAAAAATTCTGTATACCACAACTTAGACTCAATATATAGATTCTCCTTTATTTCATCATTGCTCTAGGATTTTGAGGTTTAATATGATCTTCAAATGAAAACTGGTACGGTGCGCTGGAAGTACCATAGTATATTACATGCCTCAGAAGACTGCTTTAGTCTGTTGGAGTCCGAGATGATAAGTTTCAAACCTGAGTGGACGCGAACCCGCCGTATGCGTTCCGCTGACGTGTGAGCCACACAGCTATCTTGCTACTCATTTGGACCGCTTTCCTCCTGTAGAATTTGAGGTAGCACATCAAGGCGTATGACGTCATCTCTACCTCTGCCGATGGCGCAGCCCTGTAGAACCAGGAGCTTGTGGAGGGTGGCTGGTATCGTCCTCTTGACCAATACATGGTGCTTTCTGAGGAAATACAAAGCGAGATAGCCTCTCACGGTTATAGAATTTTAGAACTTATTTTTTTTTACGGCAATTTTTATAAATTTTAAGTCTTTGGTTTGCTGGTTTTATAATATATTGTTATGTATAATGTGAGTAGTTTATACATCTCAAATGTTTGTTTTTCCCACCTATAATATCTGTGGACATTTTACAAGAATGTTTATTTCATTGACATTTGCAGGTTGTGGATGTATCTTGCAAGATCTTTTATTATATATTTCCTCATTTGATTCAATCGTTGATGTTCTTTGAAATCATTTTTAAGTATATTATCTAGTTTTTCTTGAGGGACGAATTTACATTTACATTCTGAGCTGCAAGTCGAGAATTCAAATCCCTCAAGGGCAAATATTTATCGGCCACTTTCACATTCTAGCCACTGCTGAACTAAGACCAGAGAAAAGTCTGATCTAAACCTCATACTTTTATATCATCTGTTGTTATATACCTTGCTTCAATCGAATCTAGATTGAGAGAATAAATTATAAACATTGTTACACCCAATGTTGAACGCACATGTCTGACAACATGCGCTCAGATAGCAGTAAATGGTAACACAATTTTATTACCGCCTCTTTTGACTTTTCCTCGCAGCGTCCTAAACGCCAGTCTGGTATCCTGACCCCATGGGCTGTGCAGCATGTTAGCGTAAGAGATTAGAGCCAGTGTGTACGGGTCAGTCCTTCTCGGGTTCAGGCGGAACTCGCTGTTCATGCATTCTATGCCGGCCTCTATTATAGGATCCTGGAGGAAGAAAGATACTCACTGAAATCGATATCTTTAACAACAGACTAATTATTTCAACATGTTATTTGTTGGTGTATTCTATACATATTAAAATTATCTGAAGTACAACCCAGTAAGACAAAGCATAAATCAGGAGATGTGACTCCAATCACTGTGCTGAGTTATCAGGAGATGTGACTCCAATCACTGTGGTGAGTTATCAGGAGATGTGACTCCAATCACTGTGGTGAGTTTCAAACCCCGAAGAAATTACTCCGCGCTGGTCTCAGAACGAGATTCAATGACTTCGACAGTCAGAGCCTCTAGGAGTTGGGCTGGAACAGATATCAGTGCTAGTGTTTACATTAATAAAAGCAACAGCAGCAGCAGCAGCAGCAGTAGTAGTAGTAGTAGTAGTAGTAGTAGTAGTAGTAGTAGTAGTAGTAGTAGTAGTAGTAGTAGTAGTAGTAGTAGTAGTAGTAGTAACAGTAAAAGTAGTAGTACTACTAGTAGTAGTAGTAGTAGTAGTAGTAGTAGTAGTAGTAGTAGTAGTAGTAGTAGTAGTAGTAGTAGTAGTAGTAGTAGTAGTAGTAGTAGTAGTAGTAGTACTAGTAGTAGTAGTAGTAGTAGTAGTAGTAGTAGTAGTAGTAGTAGTAGTAGTAGTAGTAGTAGTAGTAGTAGTAGTAGTAGTAGTAGTAGTAGTAGTAGTAGTAGTAGTAGTAGTAGTAGTAGTAGTACAGGTAGTAATAGTAATAAAAATTGCAATCATTTTATCATTATTACTATAAACAGCTGGTTTTGTTTTAGCCGTAATAAAAATAGTGTTGGTGGTGAAGTTGGTGGTCATGATGATCGTAGTAATATTAGTGATTGTACTAGATGATGTGGTAAAGAACCTCTTCCAATCTTTCAGTGCCGTATTTGGTTCAACAGGACTCGAATCTGCCACTCTCCACCTTAAAATCTGCCTTGACATCACTAAAACCGGGCGCAACATTTAAATATAGGTTATGTTGCTGCCTTCTCTTTAACTCCCCTCTTACAAAAAAAAAAGTGTACATCCGAGGGATAAAGCAAACTACTCACTGAGGAGTTCACCCCAGCCTCAATCAGCGCCACGAGGACATAAGCAGTGAGAGCAGCTAGTGGAGGGTCGTCCTCTTGGTGTCTCCTGCCGCGGCCCAGTCCACCCATCATGTAGGTGGAGAAAACCTTGCCTGTCTCTCTGTAACATCCGTTCTCCAGTTGGGCCCGCTTCAGGAATGTCACAGACTTGGCCATATCGCGTTCGTCAATGTAGATGTGTTTGCTCGCCTGGGCAAATGACTTGACAACGAAAGCTGTGAGCCACACACTGCCGACACATGTTTCATTCTGCTGACCAAACGCGCTGAAGGAGCCATCTTTGTGGCGGTAGTTCAGCTCTCTCTGATAGCCTGAGACGATAAACATTCAAACACCATTGATTGAACAGCAAGGATGAAGGAAACACCTAAGTAAAATATAAAAACTCTGAATTCTGCATCTCTTCGTATTTCGTTTTCTTTGAAGCGTTTTTTTTTAGATATGTTTATCTCCACTTCTACAACCTCCCCCATTTTTTTTTCATTTTTTCTGTCTCTCTGTCTGCCTGTCTCTGTCTCTATCTCTATCTTTCATTCTTTCTCTTTCTGGGCCTCTCATTTATCATCATCATCTTCATTTCTCCCTCTATCTCTCTGTCTCTCTCTCTCTCTCTCTCTCTCTTTTCGCAACACTCATTATCATCATCATCATCATCATCATCATCATCATCACCATCTCTCTCTCTCTCTCTCTCTCTCTCTCTCTCTCTCTCTCTCTCTTTTCACAACACTCATTATCATCATCATCATCATCATCATCATCATCATCATCATCACCATCTCTCTCTCTCTCTCTCTCTCTTTTCGCAACACTCATTATCATCATCATCATCATCATCATCATCATCATCATCATCATCATCATCATCATCATCACCATCTCTCTCTCTCTCTCTCTCTCTCTCTCTCTCTCTCTCTCTCTCTCTCTCTCTCTCTCTCTCTCTCTCTCTCTTTTCGCAACACTCATTATCATCATCATCATCATCATCATCACCATCTCTCTCTCTCTCTCTCTCTCTCTCTCTCTCTCTCTCTCTCTCTCTCTCTCTCTCTCTCTCTCTCTCTCTCTTTCTGTCCCTCTCACTCTTTCTCTCATTTTGAACACTAGCACTTATTCCTGTTCTTAGTACACACAACAAAAGTTGTTCATGATTCTTCTCTTTGCCATGAGGTTAAAAAGGTCTCCAAAATTAATGCAAATGTATGATTTTAAGTGGGTGGAAAATATTTGATTTTATTCGCGTTTCCTCAGTTACGATTTGAGACTAATTAAGTCTGCCCAGGTCTCATATTTTACTCTTTCTAAGAAAATATTAGCTTCCCTCAAACCAATCGTATTCGACTCGAATCATATCGTAAAATGTTTTATGATCTGGATCTTTAAGATTTGAAATGAGTTATTGATTGTTCTTTCTTAATGATTAAATTTTTTTAACCTCCGATAACATGTTGTGTGCCACTAATGTTTTATTTTTGTTAAAATTTTTAAACTACTAAACTGCACTTTAACCTACCCGCCTCCATGTTTTCAATGGCCGCCATCTTGGTTTTCTCGTCAAGCGTTCCTGTGTTACTGAGGTAGTTGAGGACAAGAATATTTGGGACGAATCCTACCATATTCTGCTCGCCACATCCGGTCGGCATGCGCACTAGATGGTCCAAGTTGGATAATGCCGGACCCATAATGTCTCCTGTTGAATATTTCGAGGTTCGCAAAGGGTTGTGTTGTTATGGTTATTTTGATTAAAATAAGAGAGGTACATTGAAAAATATCAGATTGGCACTGTTTCATTGATGCCGTTTCAAATTTAAAACTTATTGTTTTACACGCTTAAATTCCATTATGATAAAGATGAAAGTTTATGCTAATCATTGCGGGGATCAAATTGGCATGCGGAATATAAAAATTATTTTGCTTGATTTCATACAACTTGAATGATTTTCCTTTAAAATCCTTTAAAGCGTAGGAGATCTCAGAAACTATGAGCAGATCAAAAGTATCCTCATGGAAGCAGGGTGGGCTGAAAAAATGAGCTGCTTTAACTCATGGGAGTAAAGTTAAGACCTTGGGTGCCCACCAGTAGCGACCTATGGATATCAGAGAGGTCACTGTCGTCCACAGTCACTGGCCCCGCGCTCCGCGATCATCAAGTCAATGTTCCTCAGACATGCGGTAAAAGCTTTAAAAGTAGCGACCTATCGATATCAGAGAGGTCACTGTCGTCCACAGTCACTGGCCCCGCGCTCCGCGATCATCAAGTCAATGTTCCTCAGACATGCGGTAAAAGCTTTAAAAGTAGCGACCTATCGATATCAGAGAGGTCACTGTCGTCCACAGTCACTGGCCCCGCGCTCCGCGATCATCAAGTCAATGTTCCTCAGACATGCGGTAAAAGCTTTAAAAGTAGCGACCTATCGATATCAGAGAGGTCACTGTCGTCCACAGCCACTGGCCCCGCGCTCCGCGATCATCAAGTCAATGTTCCTCAGACATGCGGTAAAAGCTTTAAAAGTAGCGACCTATCGATATGAGACAGGTTACTGTCGCCCGCAGCCATTGACCCCGCGCTCCGCGTTCATCAAATCAATGTTCCTCAGACATGCGGTAAAAGCTTAAATAACAACGTTGCCGGCGGCTTGGTCACAAAGAGAGAGATGAAGAAAGAGAGAGAGAGAGAGAGAGAGAGAGAGAGAGAGAGAGAGAGAGAGAGAGAGAGAGAGACAGAGACAGAAACAGACAGACAGACAGACAGACAGACAGACAGACAGACAGACAGAGACAGAGACAAAGACAGAGAGAGATGAAGAGACAGAGACAGAGACAGATACAGACACAGAGACAGAGACAGAGACGACGAGAGATAGAGAGATATAGAGAGCTAAAGAAAGATAGACAGAGATAGAGAGAGGTACAGAGAGCTAAAGATAGAGAGACACAGAGAGATATATAGAGAGCTAAAGACAGAGAGACACAGAAAGAGAGATGAAGAGAGAAAGGAAGAATGGGAGAGGGGGGCCCGACTTTACCAATGACTTGCACTTCCCCACGGGCCGAGTCCTCCACCATGTCTTTTTCTGCCGGAAGTTGTAGCGGGACGTCTTCGCTCTGAGAATTTCCGTCTGGAAATAAAACAAACAAGTGCCAATACAATGGTAGAGGTTTCCACATTGCTTAGCTGTTGGTTTTATTTTCGATTTCGTCCTACCACTGCACTTGATAGCATTTACTCACTAGGGCAACATTCAGAACGAATTTATTAAATTTGATTTCCCACATATCATTTGGTAGCATAATATTATTTTTATTTTCAAATTAATTTTCCACAGGTATAAAAAACAGTAATAGTGTTGTTGTTGTTGTTTTTTCTTGATACTTAGTGTGTCATTATAACTGTAACTAATTTTGGGATTACGTCATAGACCAATGACGTCTTTTCAAATGAATAATATTCTAAAGCTCTATTTTTATGAAAGTATAACAGAGTGAATTAAGTCCAAGAAGATCAAGAAGATCACTAAATAGTTTTTCATCTTTCGCGCTAGATGATGAGCTTTAAGGTCTTATATAGAAGCATACGCAAGCTTTTGCAAATGAAATCTTGTACGTTTTTATTATTATTCTCTTATATTGGCTGATCTGTTTCCCATAAACATACCTTTAGAGCACAGGTAAGTAGAGTAGCTGTAAGACTGTTCAATACCAGGCGGCTAAATTATGGAAACAATGTTAAAATGTGTTATAAAATGAAACAAAATATTGCAGCAAAATACTTCATAGCAAGACCTGGCACCGATTGATGAGGAACATTTAACAATGGTGATTTCATGTCATGTCTGTATTTACAATGGTGATTTCATGTCATGTCTGTATTTACAATGGTGATTTCGTATCATGTCTTTATTTACAATGGTGATTTCATGTCATTTCTGCATTTATAATGGTGATTTCGTATCATGTCTTTATTTACAATGGTGATTTCATGTCATGTCTGTATTTACAATGGTGATTTCGTATCATGTCTTTATTTACAATGGTGATTTCATGTCATTTCTGCATTTACAATGCTAATTTCAAGTCGTATCTGCACACAATGGTAAATTAACGTCATGTCTGCATTTACAATGGTAATTTCATGTCGTGTCTGTATTTACAATGGTAATTTCATGTCGTCTCTGTATTTACAATGGTAATTTCATGTCGTCTCTGTATTTACAATGGTAATTTCATATCGTGTCCGTATTTATAATGGTAATTTCATGTCGTGTCCGTATTTACAATGGTAATTTCATGTCGTGTCTGTATTTACAATGGTAATTTCATGTCGTGTCTGTATTGGCAATGGTAATTTCATGTCGTGTCCGTATTGACAATGGTATTTTCATATCGTGTCCGTATTTACAATGGTAATTTCATGTCGTGTCTGTATTTACATTGGTAATTTCATGTCGTGTCTGTATTGGCAATGGTAATTTCATGTCGTGTCTGTATTGACAATGGTAATTTCATGTCGTGTCTGTATTGACAATGGTAATTTCATGTCGTGTCAGCGTATATCATTTTCTAGTTCAATCTTTCTCTAGAGGTCATGCTTCTGTATTCATGTCTAAATGTTTAAGGGCTCACGATAAGCAATATGCACGCCGATGGCATGAGGTTTGACGGAGGCATGTATGTATCTTCATGATTGGAAATATTACCACGTAAACTATCAATAAAGCTTACGGCTCTCAACTCTTTTTAAATGACTTATTTGACGCAGTTTTAGATATTTTTCATAGGAGCCTTTAGTGCCACTTTTTATTTTTTTTTATTCATTATTAATAACACCAATTGTCTTACCTTGACGAGAATTTTTCTGTGCACCTCATCAGACAGCCCGACGTAGTCCAGATCAATATCTACAGACTCGCGGCATTGCCCAGCAACAATACTAGCCTGTAAGGTGGGAGGGAGGAAGGAGGTGTGGGTGGGTGTTGGTTTCAATGTGTGTGGAAATAAAGGTAGCAGAAAAAAAATAAACTGACGAATAATTAACGTGTTCTTCATTTTCTTCATATCTGCGTAATTATTCCCACCTCGTCAGTTACAGTTATGCTCCTCTATTTCTTCGTCAAGCGCTCCTTTTACCTCCCCATTCCACTTCTGCTCCTCCTTGTCCTCGTTCTCGCCCTTCTTCTTCTTCTTCCTCTTCTTCCTCTTCTTCTTCTTCTTCTTCCTCTTCTTCTTCTTCTTCTTCTTCTTCTTCTTCTTCTTCTTCTTCTTCTTCTTCTTCTTCTTCTTCTTCTTCTTCTTCTTCTTCTTCTTCTTCTTCTTCTTCTTCTTCTTCTTCTTCTTCTTCTTCTTCTTCTTCTTCTTCTTCTTCTTCTTCTTCTTCTTCTTCTTCCTCTTCTTCTTCTTCTTCTTCTTCTTCTTCTTCTTCTTCTTCTTCTTCTTCTTCTTCCTCTTCTTCTTCTTCTTCTTCTTCTTCTTCTTCTTCTTCTTCTTCTTCTTCCTCTTCTTCTTCTTCTTCTTCTTCTTCTTCTTCTTCTTCTTCTTCTTCTTCTTCTTCTTCTTCTTCTTCTTCTTCTTCTTCTTCTTCTTCTTCTTCTTCTTCTTCTTCTTCTTCTTCTTCTTATATTATTATTATTATTATTATTATTATTATTATTATTATTATTATTATTATTATTATTATTATTATTATTATTATTATTATTATTATTATTATTATTATTATTATTATTATTATTATTATTATTATTATTATTATTATTATTATTATTATTATTATTATTATTATTATTATTATTATTATTATTATTATTATTATTATTATTATTATTATTATTATTATTATTATTATTATTATTATTATTATTATTATTATTATTATCATTATTATCATTATTCTTATTATTATTATTAATATTATTATTATTATTATTATTATTATTATTATTATTATTATTATTATTATTATTATTATTATTATTATTATTATTATTATTCACAATAATCACAATCACCATCATTATCATCCTTTTCTTCTTCTTCTTTTTCTTTCTTTATTTCTCTTCATTATCGCTCTAATCCACACATTGTTGTATCTTTAATAGCCACACGTAGCTTTATTTTGTCAACATGAAGAATGCTACATCAAATGATAAGCTGCAAAGCTTTTCTGTTTCATTTAAGATAATAAGAGAAAGAGAGAGGGATGGAGAGAAAAAGAGCAGAGAAGAGAGAGAGAGAGAGAGAGAGAGAGAGAGAGAGAGAGAGAGAGAGAGAGAGAAAGTAGAGAGACAGGCAGAGACATTCATATTCAAAAAGCACATCTAAAAAATTTATTTATTTAACGCTTTAATACTTTTCAATTTCGTTTTTACTAACAGCCCCTCCCCCCGCCCCCCACAAAAAAAAAAAAACAAAAAAAAAAAAAAAAAAAAAAAAATAATAATAATAATAATAATAATAATAATAATAATAATAATAATAATAATAATAATAATAATAATAATAATAATAATAATAATAAGAATAAGAATAAGAATAAGAATAAGAATAAGAATAATAATAATAATAATAATAATAATAATAATAATAATAATAATAATAATAATAATAATAATAATAATAATAATAAAAACAACCAATAATCAACTGGGAGTGATTTAAAGTTCGTTTCAAACCTTGGCAACCACTGGGAGGGAGCCGATACTGACAGGCGTGACATAGTATTTTGCTGTGGAGGATTTCCCACCACACACACAAATTGGATCCACATACTTGCCCTTGTTTTGTATTTCGAAGTTGACATCTAAATCCAGGGTTAACTGCACCTGGGGAAGCACAGAGATCGCTTATTTTATACAGGATATTATTCATTCTCCAAAAGTAATGGTCTGCCTGCAGATTGATGTTTACATCTATCAGTTTAGAGCAAAGCGTATTTACTTGTATGTTTCTATTGCTTTCTTTTTGCGTCAAAGGTTTGTTATCAAATCTATTGTCTCGCCTGAGTTCTTTGTTTTTGAGCATGGCAAACAGGATTCTATCTTCTCTTTATGGAAATCAAAATATGCCTCCCTGTTATTCTGTCCTCTCACATGATATGCAAGGAAGCCAAATGAAGCCAAATGAGCACGAGTAAAAGAGAGGGTTATTCTCAAACCATTGTCTTTCAGAGTTGAAGTATTAATGAAACCCGAATAAATAGCTATGCTGCAAGGATAAAGATTTGAATGAAAATTCTGCGACTCAAATGTCATAAAATCTGGATCCTCAACCGGATTTTTGGACACAATCAGATGACTTCACACCCGAGGATATGAAAGATGTATAATGAAAATGCCGGGGAGGAGCAGTTCATAAAGTTTAACAACGTCGACAAAATAAAATGAACAGCATTCTTTTCGAATACATTGTGGCATACTATTACGACTTGCGTTGTAGACTACTTCCTAAGAATAAAGACAAATAAACAACGCAGTAGCAGTTTTTTGTTTTGAGTTCCGATTTTGCGATATCGGCCGAGGCAAGTGTACAAGACTTACAGTGATACACTTTTCCAAATAATTGTAAATCGTGACCATGATGGGGAATGTCTCAGACTTGACTGCAGCGTACGGCAAATGGATGGATATGAAGAATGGTTGGAAAGTGGTCAGTGACGTCACTTCCGACAAGCCGAAGCCTTGGTCTTCGTTTATGCATACAGCATTTCCAGACCATGAAGTTATCGTGTCTGGAGCGGTCTCCGTCATTACCGTCTCACCCTCAGGCCTGATGGAGGTTCACAAGCAGAGTGTGAGAGAAGAGAAATATAGGAAGAAATTCTGACTATCATCATAACCCTTTCTATTTATACGACTGCAAATTATGTATGTTTCTATATACTTTTATTATGTTCTATCACCGTATGAATACTCATCTCTCTAAACTAAAAGATATCCAACTTTTTATTTGTTATTCATCTTTTAAACTCTATCAGTTAAGCAAGCTCTCTATCTATAAAGTTTTACCAACTCTTAACGTTTGTTTATCTTCCATTCATCATTTGTTGAATTTAGGACATTTTAAAGTATTTTCAATGTTGTCATGCAAACAATAAAACTTAGGATATTTAGCTAGAGAACGGAGATGAAAAGTTACCTTTCATTGACCTTGTTCCAAAGATTGTTTAAAAATCAAATTCAGCAGGTAAGAAATAACGTTACTTTGTTCATTCTTCATAGAAAAATGAATAATACTTTCTTTTATGAAACTTTGCATAATAAAAAAAATCGTTTAAAAAGAAAACAACATATATATATATATATATGATCCAAGGCATAACAGGCAGCAAGCGAGAAACATAGATGAGCGAAGCAGAGACAAGCAAAGCTTGATCAAACACTGCTGAAGGTTCTTTGTTTTGTTGGTTGATTTTTTTTTTTTTTTTTCATTTTTTCCACTAGAAGCTGGATGCTGATCTTTATAAATATGATATATTTTGGTATTTCTCAAACAATTATGAACATTCCAATTTTGTATTAAATTGTATTCATGATGTTCGAATACCCTTTTTTAAATAAATATTCATCCGCCTTGATTCAAGAATTTGAAAAAAAAATCAAGATCGATCTAGGTTATGGCATTTGTCAAACAAAAAGACAAATTAAGGTTTGTTTTGGATATCATTAATGATCTAGAATTAACTGCAAACATGTTAGGCCCTACTGCGGCCCCGAAATGGTGCAGCTCAACTTTCTCAAATATCTCTCTCTCTCTCCCTCTCTCTCTCTCTCTCTCTCTCTCTCTCTCTCTCTCTCTCTCTCTCTCTCTCTCTCTCTCTCTCTCCCTCTCTCTCTCTATTTCTCTCTCTCTCTTTCTCTCTCTCCCTCTCTCTCCCCCCCTCTCTCTCTCTCTCCCTCTCTCTCTTTCTCTCTCTCTTTCTCTCTCTCTCCCCTCTCTCTCTCTTTCTTTCTCTCTCTCTATCTCTATCTGGACACAGAGCTGGATTTGGGAACTTGTAGTATAAAAGGAAAATCTTTAAAAAGAGAAAACACCGACATTGATTCCTTTAACAGCATAGCGAATGCGGGTATAATGTTTTTTGTTTAACAATAATCATACACCTGAGTCTGTGCTTACTGTTGATTATAAAATATAAATATGGAGAAAGCCCACTAATGGTAGATCACCTCTTTACCTGTTACGCCGGACTGCTGGGAAATCTGATTTGGAGGAATATCCTGTTTATTTATAGATTCTTCTCTTTCTTAAATAGCATTGAGGATCTTAGTAAAAATCTTAATGCGTTGATTTTAAGGAAGTGTGATCCCTGCAATGCTTTCACTGGTTTTTCTTTCACTTGATCTTCCATAACATTTTGAGGGCACCACTAGTCTGAGCTAAAGAGGCAGGTCAAAAGAAGAAAAAAACCTTTCCTACAGAAACAATCCGACCATAACAATACTATACTTATTGCAACAGAATGGTTTTAACAAGAATCTAAGCACATCTCCGTAGGGAAACTGATTCGCAGTAAGCATGGCTACCAAATGCAATACTAGACCAGGAAGCAAAACGTAAATTATGCCTAAGCAGTAGATGCAAGCCCAGCGAAGGAATCCCAAACCCAAATTGAGCAACTAGATACACGTCCATGTTGAGAAGCCACAGCTTCAGAAAGAAGCTTGCTTTAGCCTCTGTCTGGCGATCTAAGAACCAAAGTCAGCTTACCCCACAAGCTGCATCTCCCACAACCAGGTTTCCGGGAAATGAGATCTGATGCTAGATATTTGACCAGGACTTCGGGCAGGCACATTCTCGTCAAGAACTACAGAGGACTGGACCTCTTCTGGTGGACCGTGATCATAACCAATCCGAAAATAAACAGCAAATAATCAAGCACTCAAAGAGAGAGAGTTTACAGCTGGTTCGGGTGAAAGCAAAATGAAACAAATAATCGAGCACTCAAAGAGAGAGAGTTTACAGCTGGTTCGGGTGCAAGCAAAATGAAAAAAATAATCAGGCTCACAAAGAGAGAGAGATAGAGAAAGAGAGAGAGAGTTTACAGCTGGTTCGGGTGAAAGCAAAATGAAACAAATAATCAGGCACACAAAGAGAGAGAGAGAGAGTTTACAGCTTGTTCGGGTGAAAGCAAAATGAAACAAATAATCAGGCACACAAAGAGAGAGAGAGAGAGAGAGAGAGAGAGAGAGAGAGAGAGAGAGAGAGAGAGTTTACAGCTGGTTCGGGTGAAAGAAATATGAAACAAATAATCAGGAGCACAAAGAGAGAGAGAGAGAGAGAGAGAGAGAGAGAGAGAGAGAGAGAGAGAGAGAGAGAGAGAGCGAGTTTACAGCTGGTTCGGGTGAAAGAAATATGAAACAAATAATCAGGAGCACAAAGAGAGAGAGAGAGAGAGAGAGAGAGAGAGAGAGAGAGAGAGAGAGAGAGAGAGAGAGAGAGTTTACAGCTGGTTCGGGTGAAAGCAAAATGCAACAAATAATCAGGCACACAAAGAGAGAGAGAGAGAGAGAGAGAGAGAGAGAGAGAGAGAGAGAGAGAGAGAGAGAGAGAGAGAGAGAGAGAGTTTACAGCTGGTTCGCGTGAAAGCAAAATGAAACAAATAATCCGGCACACAAAGAGAGAGAGAGAGTTTACAGCTGGTTCGGGTGAAAGCAAAATGAAATAAGTAATCAGGCACACAAAGAGAAAGAGAGAGAGTTTACAGCTGGTTCGGATGAAAGCAAAATGAACAAATAATCAGGCACACAAAGAGAGAGAGAGAGAGAGAGAGAGAGAGAGAGAGAGAGAGAGAGAGAGAGAGAGAGAGAGAGAGAGAGAGTTAACAGCTGGTTCGGGTGAAAGCAAAATAAAATAAATAATCAAGCACACAAAGAGAGAGCGAGAGTTTACAGCTGGTTCGGGTGAAAGCAAAATGAAACAAATAATCAAGCACACAGACAGAGAGAGAGAGAGAGAGAGAGAGAGAGAGAGAGAGAGAGAGAGAGAGAGAGAGAGAGAGAGAGAGAAGGAGAGAGAGTTTACAGCTGGTTCGGGTGAAAGCAAATTGAAACAAATAATCAGGCACACAAAGAGAGAGAGAGAGAGAGAAAGGGAGAGAGAGTTTACAGCTGGTTCAGGTGAAAGTTATATGAACAAATAATCAGGCACACAAAGAGAGAGAGAGAGAGAGAGAGAGAGAGAGAGAGAGAGAGAGAGAGAGAGAGAGAGAGAGAGTTTACAGCTGGTTCGCATTAAAGCAAAAGGAAAAAAATAATCAGGCACTGAAAGACAGAGAGAGAGAGTTTACAGCTGGTTCCGGTGAAAGCAAATTGAAAAAAATAATCAAGCACACAAAGATAGAGAGAGTTCACAGCTGGTTCGGGTGAAAGCAAAATGAAACAAAGAATCAAGCACACAAAGAGAGAGAGAGAGAGAGAGCTAACGCCTGGTTTGGGTGAAAGCAAAAGGAAAAAAATAATCAGGCACACAAAGAGAGAGAGAGAGGGAGAGAGAGAGAGAGACAAAGAGAGACAGAGACAGAGTTCACAGCTGGTCCGCGTGATTGCGAAATGAAACAAATAATCAAGCACAAAAAAGAGAGAGAATTTACAGCTTGTTTGGGTGAAAGCAAAATGAAACAAATAATAAAGCACACAAAGAAAGAGAGTTTACAACTGGTTTGGTTGAAAACAAAACGAAACAAATAATCACGCACACAAAGAGACAGAGTTTACAGCTGGTTTGGGTGAAACCAAAATGAAACAAATAATCAACCACACCAAGAGAGAGAGTTCACAGCTGGTTCGGGTGATAGCAAAATGAAACAAATAATCAAGCACAAAAAAGAGAGAGAGTTTACAGCTTGTTTGGGTGAAAGCAAAATGAAACAAATAATAAAGCACACAAAGAAAGAGAGTTTACAACTGGTTTGGTTGAAAACAAAATGAAACAAATAATCAAGCACACCAAGAGAGAGAGTTCACAGCTGGTTCGGGTGATTGCAAAATGAAACAAATAATCAAGCACAAAAAAGAGAGAGAGTTTACAGCTGGTTCGGGTGAAAGCAAAATGAAACAAATAATCAAGCACACAGAGAGAGAGAGAGAGAGAGAGAGAGAGAGAGAGAGAGAGAGAGAGAGAGAGAGAGAGAGAGACAGAGAGAGAGTTTACAGCTGGTTCGGGTGAAAGCAAATTGAAACAAATAATCAGGCACACAAAGAGAGAGAGAGAGAGAGAGAGAGAGAGAGAGAGAGAGAAAGGGAGAGAGAGTTTACAGCTGGTTCAGGTGAAAGTTAAATGAAACAAATAATCAGGCACACAAAGAGAGAGAGAGAGAGAGAGAGAGAGAGAGAGAGAGAGAGAGAGAGAGAGAGAGAGAGAGAGAGAGTTTACAGCTGGTTCGCGTTAAAGCAAAAGGAAAAAAATAATCAGGCACAGAAAGAGAGAGAGAGAGAGTTAACAGCTGGTTCGGGTGAAAGCAAAATGAAACAAAGAATCAAGCACACAAAGAGAGAGAGAGAGAGAGAGAGAGAGAGAGAGAGAGAGAGAGAGAGAGAGAGAGAGAGAGAGAGAGAGAGAGAGCTAACACCTGGTTTGGGTGAAAGCAAAAGGAAAAAAATAATCAGGCACATAAAGAGAGAGAGAGAGAGAGAGAGAGAGAGAGAGAGAGAGAGAGAGAGAGAGAGACAAAGAGAGACAGAGACAGAGTTCACAGCTGGTCCGCGTGATTGCGAAATGAAACAAATAATCAAACACACAAAGAGAGAGAGTTTACAGCTTGTTTGGGTGAAAGCAAAATGGGACAAATAATCAAGCACACAAAGAAAGAGAGTTTACAACTGGTTTGGTTGAAAACAAAACGAAACAAAAAATCACGCACACAAAGAGAGAGAGTTTACAGCTGGTTTGGGTGATAACAAAATGAAACAAATAATCAAGCACACAAAAAGAGAGAGAGAGAGTTTACAGCTGGTTTGGGTGAAAACAAAATGAAAAAATTAATCAACCACACCAAGAGAGAGAGTTAACAGCTGGTTTGGGTAAAAGCAAAATGAATTAAATTATCAAGCACACAAAGAGAGAGAGAGAGAGAGAGAGAGAGAGAGAGAGAGAGAGAGAGAGAGAGAGAGAGAGAGAGAGAGAGAGAGAGAGAGTTCACAGCTGGTTCGGGTGATAGCAAAATGAAACAAATAATCAAGCACAAAAAAGAGAGAGAGTTTACAGCTTGTTTCGGTGAAAGCAAAATGAAACAAATAATAAAGCACACAAAGAGAGAGAGTTTACAGCTTGTTTGGGTGAAAGCAAAATGAAACAAATAATAAAGCACACAAAGAAAGAGAGTTTACAACTGGTTTGGTTGAAAACAAAACGAAACAAATAATCACGCGCACAAAGAGAGAGAGTTTACAGCTTGTTTGGGTGAAAGCAAAATGAAACAAATAATAAAGCACACAAAGAAAGAGAGTTTACAGCTTGTTTGGGTGAAAGCAAAATGAAACAAATAATAAAGCACACAAAGAGAGAGAGTTTACAGCTTGTTTGGGTGAAAGCAAAATGAAACAAATAATAAAGCACACAAAGAAAGAGAGTTTACAACTGGTTTGGTTGAAAACAAAACGAAACAAATAATCACGCGCACAAAGAGAGAGAGTTTACAGCTGGTTTGGGTGAAAACAAAATGAAACAAATAATCAACCACACCAAGAGAGAGAGTTCACACTTGGTTCGGGTGATTGCAAAATGAAACAAATAATCAAGCACAAAAAAGAGAGAGAGTTTACAGCTTGTTTGGGTGAAAGCAAAATGAAACAAATAATAAAGCACACAAAGAAAGAGAGTTTACAACTGGTTTGGTTGAAAACAAAATGAAACAAATAATCAAGCACACCAAGAGAGAGAGTTCACAGCTGGTTCGGGTGATTGCAAAATGAAACAAATAATCAAGCACAAAAAAGAGAGAGAGTTTACAGCTGGTTCGGGTGAAAGCAAAATGAAACAAATAATCAAGCACACACAGAGAGAGAGAGAGAGAGAGAGAGAGAGAGAGAGAGAGAGAGAGAGAGAGAGAGAAGGAGAGAGAGTTTACAGCTGGTTCGGGTGATCGCAAATTGAAACAAATAATCAGGCACACAAAGAGAGAGAGAGAGACAGAAAGGGAGAGAGAGTTTACAGCTGGTTCAGGTGAAAGTTAGATGAAACAAATAATCAGGCACACAAAGAGAGAGAGAGAGAGAGAGAGAGAGAGAGAGAGAGAGAGAGAGAGAGAGTTTACAGCTGGTTCGCGTTAAAGCAAAAGGAAAAAAATAATCAGGCACAGAAAGAGAGAGAGAGAGAGTTAACAGCTGGTTCGGGTGAAAGCAAAATGAAACAAAGAATCAAGCACATAAAGAGAGAGAGAGAGAGAGAGAGAGAGAGAGAGAGAGAGAGAGAGAGAGAGAGAGAGAGAGAGCTAACGCCTGGTTTGGGTGAAAGCAAAAGGAAAAAAATAATCAGGCACACAAAGAGAGAGAGAGAGAGAGAGAGAGAGAGAGAGAGAGAGAGAGAGAGAGAGAGAGAGAGAGAGAGAGCTAACGCCTGGTTCGGGTGATAGCAAAATGAAACAAATAATCAAACACACAAAGAGAGAGAGTTTACAGCTTGTTTGGGTGAAAGCAAAATGGAACAAATAATCAAGCACACAAAGAGAGAGACTTTAAAGCTGGTTTGGGTGATAACAAAATGAAACAAATAATCAAGCACACAAAGAGAGAGACTTTAAAGCTGGTTTGGGTGATAACAAAATGAAACAAATAATCAAGCACACAAAAAGAGAGAGAGTGTTTACAGCTGGTTTGGGTGAAAACAAAATGAAAAAATTAATCAACCACACCAAGAGAGAGAGTTAACAGCTGGTTTGGGTAAAAGCAAAATAAATTAAATTATCAAGCACACAAAGAGAGATAGAGAGAGAGAGAGAGAGAGAGAGAGAGAGAGAGAGAGAGAGAGAGAGAGAGAGAGAGAGAGAGAGAGAGAGAGAGAGTTCACAGCTGGTTCGGGTGATAGCAAAATGAAACAAATAATCAAGCACAAAAAAGAGAGAGAGTTTACAGCTTGTTTGGGTGAAAGCAAAATGAAACAAATAATAAAGCACACAAAGAAAGAGAGTTTACAACTGGTTTGGTTGAAAACAAAACGAAACAAATAATCACGCACACAAAGAGAGAGAGTTTACAGCTGGTTTGGGTGAAAACAAAATGAAACAAATAATCAAACACACCAAGAGAGAGAGTTTACAGCTGGTTTAGGTGAAAGCAAAATGAAACAAATAATCAAACACACCAAGAGAGAGAGTTTACAGCTGGTTTAGGTGAAAGCAAAATGAAACAAATAATCAAACACACCAAGAGAGAGAGTTTACAGCTGGTTTAGGTGAAAGAAAAATGAAAAAATAATCAAGCACACAAAGAGAGAGAGTTTACAACTGGTTTGGGTGAAAACAAACTGAAACAAATAATCAAGCACACAAAGAGAGAGAGTTTACAGCTGGTTTGGGTGAAAGCAAAAGGAAAAAAATAATCAGGCACACAAAGAGAGAGAGAGAGAGAGAGAGAGAGAGAGAGAGAGAGAGAGAGACAGACAGACAGACAGACAGACAGTGACAGAGAGAGACAGAGACAAAGTTTACAGCTAGTTCGGGTGGAAGCAAAAAGAAACAAATAATCAAGCTCACAAAGAGAAAGAGTTAACAGCTGGTTTGGGTGAAAAGAAAATGAAATAAATGATCAAGCACACAAAGAGATAGATAGAGAGAGGGAGAGAGTTCACAGCTGGTTCGGGTGATTGCAAAATGAAACAAATATTCAAGCACACAAAGAGAGAGAGTTTACAGCTGGTTTGGGTGAAAGCAAAATGAAACAAATAATCAACCACACAAAGAGAGAGAGTTTACAGCTGGTTTGGGTGAAAGCAAAATGAAACAAATAATTAAGCACACAAAGAGAGAGAGTTTACAGATTGTTTGGGTGAAAGCAAAAATGAAACAAATAATCAACCACACCAAGACAGAGAGTTTACAGCTGGTTTAGGTGAAAGAAAAATGAAAAAAATAATCAAGCACACAAAGGGAGAGAGAGTTACAGCTGGTTTGGGTGGAAACAAAATGAAACAAATAATCAAGCACACAAAGAGAGAGAGTTTATAGCTGGTTTGGGTGAAAGCAAAATGAAACAAATTATCAAGCACAGAGAGAGAGAGAGAGAGAGAGAGAGAGAGAGAGAGAGAGAGAGAGAGAGAGAGGGAGAGGGAGGGAGAGAGAGTTTACAGCTGGTTCGGGTGAAAGCAAAATGAAACAAATAATCAGGAACACAAAGAGAGAGAGAGATAGAGAGAAAGGGAGAGAGAGTTTACATTTGGTTCGGGTGAAAGCAAAATGAAACAAATAATCAGGCACACAAAGAGGGAGAGAGAGTTTACAGCTGGTTCGGGTGATAGCAAAATGAGTCAAATAATCAAGCACACAAAGAGAGAGAGAGAGAGAGACAGAGACAGAGAGAGAGAGAGAGACAGAGACAGAGAGAGAGAGAGAGAGAGATAGGGAGAGAGAGTGTACAGCTGGTTCGGGTGAAAGCAAAATGAAAGAAATAATCAGGCACACAAAGAGAGAGAGAGAGAGAGAGAGAGAGAGAGAGAGAGAGAGAGAGAGAGAGAGAGAGAGTTTACAGTTGGTTCGGGTGAAAGCAAAATGAAACAAATAATCAGGCACACAAAGAAAAAGAGAGAGTTTACTGCTGGTTCGGGTGATAGCAAAATGAATCAAATAATCAAGCACACAAAGAGAGAGAGAGTTTACAGCTGGTTCGGATGAAAGCAAAATGAAGCAAACAATCAAGCACACAAAGAGAGAGAGAGAGAGAGAGAGAGAGAGAGAGAGAGAGAGAGAGAGAGAGAGAGAGAGAGAGAGAGAGAGAGTTTACAGTTGGTTCGGGTGAAAGCAAAATGAAATAAATAATCAAGCACACAAAGAGAGAGCGAGAGTTAACAGCTGGTTCGGGTGAAAGAAATATGAAACAAATAATGAAGCACACAAAGAGAGATAGAGAGTTTACAGCTGGTTCGGGTGAAAGCAAAATGAAACAAATAATGAAGCACACAAAGAGAGAGAGAGAGTTTACAGCTGGTTCGGGTGAAAGCAAAATGAAACAAATAATCAGGCCTTCAAAGAGAGAGAGAGAGAGAGAGAGAGAGAGAGAGAGAGAGAGAGAGAGAGAGAGAGAGACAGAGAGAGAGAGAGAGAGAGAGACAGAGACAGAGACAAAGTTTACAGCTGGTTCGGGTGGAAGCAAAATGAAACAAATAATCAAGCACACAAAGAGAGAGAGAGAGAGAGAGAGAGAGAGAGAGAGAGAGAGAGAGAGAGAGAGAGAGAGAGAGATAGGGAGAGAGAGTTTGCAGCTGGTTTGGGTGAAAGCAAAATGAAACAAATAATCAACCACACAAAGAGAGAGAGTTTACAGCTGGTTTAGGTGAAGGAAAAATGAAAAAATAAATCAAGCACACAAAGAGAGAGAGAGAGAGAGAGAGAGAGAGAGAGAGAGAGAGAGAGAGAGAGAGAGAGAGAGAGAGAGAGTTTACAGCTGGTTCGGTTGAAAGCAAAACAAATTATCAAGCACACAAAGAAAGAGAGTTTACAGCTGGTTTGGGTGAAAGCAAAATGAAACAAATAATCAAGCACACAAAGAGAGAGAGAGAGAGAGAGAGAGAGAGAGAGAGAGAGAGAGAGAGAGAGAGAGAGAGAGAGAGACGGAGAGAGAAAGAGAGAGAGAGAGAGAGAGAGAGAGAGAGAGAGAGAGATAGTTTACAACTGGTTCGGGTGAAAGCAAAATAAGTGAGAAAACAGCGGGAAAATGCAGCTGAGAAATTTTTGGGATGTATCTAGAAAAAGTGAGACTTTTAAAATTCATTGAAATAAGTTAAACTGGTAGAGCAAGGCTTAGACAGTTCACAAATGCCTTATTTTGGGGATTAAATCAAACGATGAGCACCTGAAAGATAAGGCGTTCTTGTGCTGCTGGCAATTATGTAATATTCAGTATGAGATCAAGTTCATGCGGTTGCGGATTTAGCCGTACTGTTTGTGTTGTAGTTGGGGTTATTCAATACATCACATGCCGCAAATCTCACTCTGTGCAAAGTCGTGCAGTGAAATGGTGCGTTAGATGATGGCGTCTTGTGGAAAACTCTGATTAGCTTCAACATTAAAACCGTTAAAGATATCAAAAGCGATCTTTCAGCAGGGAAACTTCTTTCACTCATTATTTGTCAGATTTAAGGCAGCAATTACTTTCAATGTCAATTCGGAATTGAAAAAAAAATAGCAATGATCTCTCTCTCTCTCTCTCTCTTTTATTGAAAGGTATATTTTGTGCTAAGTAAACATTTGAGTCAGATTTAGGGAGCTGGCAATTAGAAATTAACTTTCTTCATCTTTTTATGTTGAAGCTTAACATCTTTCTATCGAAAGATTTCAGAAAAATCATCTGATATTACCAAGACCAGATTGTGCAACTTCATACTGCAGCACAGCCCATACAAGGTGGGAGCGATGGAAATGAAGAGAGGAAACACAAAGACCACCGTAAAAAGGTTTGGGCCTTTCTTTTATTATAAGCCACGAACGTTTCAGTAAATAATTATATGCTTTTGAGAATCGTGTAAAATATTTGGCAAAGTTATATTAACGAAATGGTCTCTAACGTTTCGAAAACTTTCAAATCCCAAAATCAGGGGTCGTGTAATTTGTTTTCATTCCAGATAGACTTTACGTAGTAAATGATAAGTTAAAATCGAAATGTTCGTATAGTGGTTGCTTTGCCAAAATTTTTCATTTAAATTTACAAGTGCTATATTCGCCTCCTCCAGTTCAATGTTGAAGCTTTAGCTCCCGTCTTGCACGACCATTGCTGCAGCTGTAGGTGGGTTGTGTTAACTGTGTCTTCAATAGACTGCGATTAATGACTCGAAGATAACATTACTGCACAAACTATAGTTCACTCCCTCAAACACGGTCTCGATGGATCAGGGGTGCGCAGCTCTCTTTCTTTACGCATGCAGTGTAATGAGTGTGAGTGATACAGAGTGCTCCCCTACCCTGTTACAGTAAGACTCCAGAGCCAGGTCTCGGGAAAGTTGGACCGGACTGAAGTTTTACCAGCTCCGGCAATTTCAGGGCCAAGATTGGCGCGTCTCACGGGTCCGATTGCTAGACAGAAAGCGAACGACAAGACTTTCATAGGGGACGTTACAGCTTAAACTAACAATATTTCAAAGCGCCGAGAAAAAGATTTTGGACGAACGCGTCCATCTTTACTTTTTATGTATGAAGAGTTAGCCTAAAACCAAGAGTGTTGTCAATGACTGTTGTCAAAGAAGATGAAAGGAAACACTATATGCTTCAAGAGTCTTAATGACAATAGCCCACTTTAGGTCTTGCCACGATTATCTATCTTCTAAGAACAATTTATTATTATAATTTTAAGTAAAGAGAGGACTAATTGCTTTCAAATCGATCTCGATGAAGCGTGTCTGGTCTCTTCCTATGATTCAGAAATACCTGCTGTCAGATGCAAGTTTGTACTTTAGTTACCACAGTTGGACTCGGTCGGTTTCATAGGGGTCAGTTTAGAAGTGAATTCAGAAACATCTCCAAAATTAAAATTGCAAAACTGTGACAGATTAGAAAAATGTATGTTGAGTACAAAAATATTTCACTCTATATGTAAATATATTTATCTCTAAATTTCCGATCTCATTAATTTAAAATTGGTTTACATTCAAACATGTAGATGTCGCTCTAGTATTATTAAATATTGATCAACCTAGTCCGAACTGGGAGCAACAAGAGGCGGTCGACCAGCCGCTCCGCTGTCAATCTTTCCACTTCATCGTTTTTCTCATCACCTGACACAGGCAGCTTGACTTTCACTCACCGTACACGACGGGTATCGACTGACTGCACGGCCGGGTTTCCAACTCCAGGTTGGTCAACACCATCATGTCTGAGAGCTGAAAGAGCGAGGCAAAAAAATGTACGTTTTAATATAATTATAAAGTTGGTTTGATCAGTAAGTGAAACGCTATTGCGTGTCTCTTTTATTATCGCTGACAGGTTACACAATACTCTACTGGTACCTTAAAAATGGCTTAAAGGTTAAAAAAGAAAAAAAAAATTTTTTTTCCACGGTACCTGACACTAGTTAATATTTGGTGTTTTTTTTACAATTTAGAAAAAAAAATTTTCACTCAAACAGTCAAAGTCTTTTTTTTTTTTAATTAAAAAAAACGTGATAAAGACCAGACTACCTTTTCGGGTTTTTAATTTTCTTGTGTTTAATTAGGCGCCATCTTTGACACCATGATCTTAGAAGGTAGCAGATATTATGCTACAGGTAGCAGTTTGATTATCTTCACTGTGGCTACCCATCATGCACTTAACACTTATGTTAATAAACGAATTCTTAGCGTAGAGATTTGTTGCATGTTAAAATATTTTCTAATGACTTATTTTGCAAAATAGGCCTTTCTTATGTTCGTCGCTTTTGATAGTAATATTTCAGTATTTCAAAAATGTTTCATCAATCCAATCAGTTAATCTTGTAAATTTATTATGAACGCAACACCAATACGTCAGCCTCTTACAGTTTTGTTGCCCTGTTTGATGTCCGATTTAACCAAAACATTCGTCAAAAGATAATTAAGTGCTTGTAAGCCATTCGCCGGTAACACTAGACAAAGCCTTAAGTTTTTCTATCATAATGTCGAGAAAATGAGAGACAGAGAGAAAGAGAGAGAGAGAGAGAGAGAGAGAGAGAGAGAGAGAGAGAGAGAGAGAGAGAGAGAGAGAGAGAGAGAGAGAGATTAGATCTGCATCATTTATTTTTCGCTCTTTGGTGCTTTAAAATTACCCACCACACTAGATATGCAAGGAAGTTGGGGCCTCGCTACAATGATAATCGTATTACTCTGAAAATAGTAATTCGAGTCGACTTCATTTTGATTTGTAAAAACATTACCAGTCAAACACTCTTTGTGACAAGTTTGATTCAGACATGGTCAAAATCCTATTTTCCAAGTGGGGAAACCGTTTTTAAAGTACATGCCCTCCCTCAAGCTATAGGGCAGATGAAGTGATCTAATCAGTGAGCGCAGTCAAACAGCCAGAGCTCACCTTGAAGGCCTCCAGAGCGTCTACATAGCGGGAACCATAATGCCAGAAGTTTGACTCGACCTCAGGCTTCACTCCTGCGCGAGAGATTAGGATGAATACAGTTTGGATATTAGTCTGCAATGGTTGGCTGGTTTATGATAGATACATACAGCATGGTTTCTGGACGCTATACCAATCAACGCTATGGCAAATTCAGCTCGGTAGGAAAAGATAGCCTTTGTACAGCAGCATTCACAATATCAGGCATTGTGGCATGAAATAAATGAGGAGCTGATAGTTTTCTTTCCTCTAAGTAAAGATCTCACATTTCTATAAAGCAAAATTCTCGTGTCACTATTTTTGACCTGATATAGAAACTTATACTTCAAGCTCAGGCAAGTCCTCATCTTCTGAAAATGGTTGGGTCTTTTTATTATATAAAGCTAAATAATCTGCAACTATGTAGACCTGGTTAATCTAACATCAAACTTGTTTTAAAGACAACTCTTGAGACGCGGATGTAATTGACGAAGCTGTTGCTTCACCATTACCATGCCCGAGTACAAGAAAAGCAAAAGTATATAGAGCAACACTGTAGGAAAAGAGAAATCACCTTTCAGATTTTTTATCCGCTCCTCGCAGTAGTCATATTCGTCTCTATAAGAGCCTGAGTTCAACCCATATGGGACATTGGTAAACTCTGCAATCTTGTCAAAAACCTGGGAAATGGCAGTTGTTGGAAGTTGTCATGGAGGGCAAAACGATAGCTTTAGACCAAAAACATCGTGTCATTAAAAGTCATTGCTGACATCGGTAACCTCTGATTTAAAACATCATTATTTTCATTGTGCTTTCTTGTCAAACTCATAAAATCTTAAATTTTCAATGTATGAATAACCAATAACGTGTGTGAACGAATTCACTTCCTTCTATTATGCAACAATACGAGTGATTTCAATTGGTTAATGAGTAAAGGTTGCGCCAAACCTTAGCCGGGGTTATCTGATGCTCTCCGCCCAGGATGTTGACGCTCTTGTCAACGACCCCCACGCCACAGACAGAGCCAGGAGCAGCGCCAAGTCTCAGTTCGACCTTTTGACCTGGCAGCGTTCGGGTCGTGTTAAACTCCAAGGTTACCTGGACACATAGGTATCGGGCATGATTGACCTTTATTTTAGGGTTGGATACCCTATTTGCAAACACGCGCTTAAAACTTTTCAATATGGTTAAACACTGGCACTTACTGTCCAGTTAAAATGAGTGGTGTAAACTGAAATCAAAACTGAGTCAAACTACTACAATAAGGAAGTTTTGTCTTCCATGATGCGGGGGGATCTGAGATAGTGCTTGTATTTCAAAAAAATTAAAAAAAGACCAGAAATATTTTCAGCATAAGCAAATACATTAGTAACTACTTATGTTTTAAATTACCAATCAAGAATAAGTAAAGCCTACTTTAGATTTAAAAGAAATGTTTACAGAGAACTCCTGAACCAGTTGTGATTTTCACCAATGTAATTTCCATTCATTTCATATATGTCTTTTTGTTCGACAGATGGGGAAATATAATAAGCGAGCGAGAATAACTTTCTCAAAATATCTTTTTTCAAATTTATCCTCTAACCCAATTTTGTTAAATTCCTACGTAAGTGTGCTAGTTTTGCTGTCACAAATCAACAATTTAATCGAAAGATTCAACAAAGAGACTAAATGAAGCTTCAGACTATAAATTGTTACCTTCCTAAAAGTAGACAAGCATCAAATAATAAATCACAAGCTCTTGTAGGTAAGATTTTCCCATAACTTTCTTTTTTTTAACCTTATCCCAGCTTTGAATATTAGCCACTGGCTGCTACCGGCTTCCTCTGGTTACATGAACGGCAATCCGTTTCTGCTCCGCCACTGATGCCATTGTTTCAACTAAAAAAAAAAGAGCTCCAAATTTATCTGTGGGGAAAAATTAATGTTTTCTTGCCTGGTTCTGGAAACACGGCTCCACGTTGTACTCCATGCTGTCGGCTACAACCTCTCCGTCTGACATCACGTGATATACAAGCAGCGTGAATCTGGGGGACATCACCGACTCGATGGGGATATCCAACAAAAAACTGGACACGGTGTCGGCCACGCTCTCTGACCTGACTATCGGCTCCTGAAAGTTGTCTGGTTGGTGCACCAGGGACATTGGTGGGCGGGGGTCATACAGGAAAATATAGTTATAATATAGGTGGAAGTCAGACGCTTGCAAGCACTTCCGTATCAAGCCAATGAGGCCTGAAGCATTCAGAAAATATCTCGTACTTTAATAGTGGAAAGCCAAAATATCTTAATACGCGCCTCATCACAGAGACCAGCAGAGATTTCAGCAACAGTTTGGGCAGTGAAATCTTGGTAACTGCGATTTTGAATTTCTATCTTGTGCTATTTTGGAATTTTATTTTCAAAATAAACTCCAGAAATTTCAAAGAAATTGTGTTTATTGTAGTGACTTGTTTATGTTATGTTGGTGGAGCTGGGGTGTTCCACTTTGTAAAGTGCACAATCGGTGGTTTAATCATAGTTGCCTATTCTAAATAATAACAAAAGGAAACACTATATTTGCTTTAATTATATCTGATTAAAAAAACAAAACCGATAGTATGACCATGGATAATAATTATCATAAAACCAAGGACATATTTGAGTTTTCTTACATTTTCAAAACAATTGGAGCCTAAGCGTTATAAAGATCTATTCACAACCATTTCCATATGTTAAATGTTTGTGTGCCTGATTTACCGTCTTCGACTTGTGGCCTGGGATGCATCACGTCTGAGTGTACCCCCGGGCTCATCGTTTGCTCTGGTGACTCAGCCTTGGGCCAGTTGGAGTC
Source organism: Elysia crispata (assembly GCA_033675545.1). Taxonomy (NCBI): domain Eukaryota; kingdom Metazoa; phylum Mollusca; class Gastropoda; family Plakobranchidae; genus Elysia; species Elysia crispata. Next base: position 121,238 of record JAWDGP010006323.1, on the reverse strand, counting down.
TCTGTGCAGACACAGGTCTGCTGGCGGACTGGGCACGCCCTGGGCGGAGGAGACTCCCTCCTCGTGACTCATCTGACCGGTCTTCACCACCCGACCCCTTGCCATCACCTGAAATAAGCATGCCACTATACCAATGATACAAGAAGACTCCCTTCTCGTGACTCATCTGACCGGTCTTCACTACCCGACCCCGTGCCATCACCTGAAATAAGCATGCCACTATACCAATGATACAAGAAGACTCCCTCCTCGTGACTCATCTGACCGGTCTTCACCACCCGACCCCTTGCCATCACCTGAAATAAGCATGCCACTATACCAATGATACAAGAAGGCTGCGAGCTCTTGGTGGTGTATAAAAATGAAAGAATCATAATCACTCATCTCTATTATCTAAATAATTGAAAGACAGACATGACGTGAAAAGGATTGAAAAACTATGACGGTATATTTAATGCGATAAGACAGCATATCTTGTGATTTAAGGAGCTAGCTGAAAATCCTCGCTCATTAAAATGCAATTCACTCCCGTCTCCCGTCCAGCTAAAATGTGTCCAGAGGTCTGTTTTCAAATTGTTATTTTTCCAAAATTAGCTACGAACTCCTATTGGTCGAGCGGAGGGAAGTTTTTTTTTCTATTGTCTATAAACAATTATCCATGCTCATTGCAGTTGAACACTAGGCAAGCCCGCATGTTTTGTTTGTTGTTTCTTTTTTTTTTTTTGTCTCTTGATAATTATGATACAATTATCTTTGTCCTTATTCCATTGATTGCAACAGTCCACTAAATCCTTACCACCTCGGGCAGGATTAACCCAAAACTAGTATCCAATGTAACGGCTTGTAATTATTTTGACTTGAACTGCTTCCAAACCCAGCGGCATGCGGCATTTGCATTATACCAAGCTTTTTTCTTTTTACATCAAGGGCGCTTTTGTTTGTTTCGTTCGGTAAAATAAGTTCTAAAAATTGATATAAGATTTTAAAGCGCATCACGTGTCTCAAGCAGAATACCTGATACTGGAAGGCTGTGTGTGTGTCTTTTCTCGTGGTGTAGGGCACGTTCAGGGTGAGTCTCTGGCCACACGTGTGCGGGAACTCTGGTCTCGGGAGCTGCACGTAGCTGAGTGATGGCGAGAACCACTGACGCACTTGGCGTGACGCCATGGGCTGGTACATGGTTCTGCTGGCTTGGGGAGGGCCGAACACTGGACCTGGCTCTACCTTCTCCTCAAACTTCATCGACACCGCCTACACGAATAATGTTTGAGTACATAATTATGGCTGTGATACTTTAAAAAGAACCAACTCTAAAACCTGAATTGCTGAAATAGCACCAAGGGAAAATTAAAGTCAGAACCACAGTGGTGAGACGCTTGCTATATTCGTGATGTGGGTTTATAGAAAAAAATATTTCAGATTTTTATTAATAGTAGGCAAAGGAGACTTTAGGTTATCAAATAATCAAACGAAACGCCTTACCTATATAATAAAAAAGCGAGATTTAGAAAAGACGAAAGGAAGGCACATAATATAACTAGCCATTCATTCTGACTGACCGAGATGTATATGTTAGTGGTGTTCGCGGTGAACCCCTCACAAAGCGCAAACACCAGCTGACCAGCGTCGTTAGTGGTGAAGTTACGGATGTAGCGAAGGGACTTGTCATAGTCTTGAGCTGTCACCCTGATAACCTCTCCTGCTGCAGGTCGTCCATCGGGCTGAGTGACCGTCACCTGCACCCAAACCGGTTACAAAGTATTTATCTTAGGATTGATCAGATGTCTGACTGGGGCGCTGAGTGACCGTCACCTGCACCCCAACCGGTTACAAAGTATTTATCTTAGGATTGATCAGATGTCTGACTGGGGCGCTGAGTGACCGTCACCTGCACCCCAACCGGTTACAAAGTATTTATCTTAGGATTGATCAGATGTCTGACTGGGGCGCTGAGTGACCGTCACCTGCACCCCAACCGGTTACAAAGTATTTATCTTAGGATTGATCAGATGTCTGACTGGGGCGCTGAGTAACCGTCACCTGCACCCCAACCGGTTACAAACTATTTATCTTAGGATTGATCAGATGTCTGACTGGGGCGCTGAGTGACCGTCACCTGCACCCAAACCGGTTACATAGTATTTATCTTAGGATTGATCAGATGTCTGACTGGGCGCTGAGTGACCGTAACTTGCACCCAAACCGGTTACATAGTAATTATCTTAGGATTGATCAGATGTCTGACTGGGGCGCTGAGTGACCGTCACCTGCACCCAAACCGGTTACATAGTATTTATCTTAGGATTGATCAGATGTCTCACGGGGGTAGTGAGTGACCGTCACCTGCACCCAAAACGGTTACAAAGTATTTATCTTAGGATTGATCAGATGTCTGACTGGGGCGCTGAGTGACCGTCACTTGCACCCAAACCGGTTACAGAGTATTTATCTTAGGATTGATCAGATGTCTGGCGGGAGCGATGCTTCCCATGCGCTCTGCTATTTTATTACAGACTCATTGATTCCTATTTACTGTTACAAATGTGTGTTAATAATACAAAGATCATACTTTCTAATTTATTGAAGAAATATGGCCTTAGGCTTTTGATATTTTCTTCTTCTTCTTCTTCTTCTTCTTCTTCTTCTTCTTCTTCTTCTTCTTCTTCTTCTTCTTCTTCTTCTTCTTCTTCTTCTTCTTCTTCTTCTTCTCCTTCTTCTTCTTCTTCTTCTTCTTAACCTCCTCCTCCTCCTCTTTTTTTCCTAAACAATATCTTTCTTTAACCGCCACAGCTCAAATAGTTAATCTTCCCAAATACTGTGAATTGATTGGCAACAGACCTATTGATTCGATTAACTCAATCAAACAAAGTGGAAACTTATAAGTTGAAATATAATAATGAAATGGTAGTGTACCCTGCCGTAGTAAGGTAGGCCTGGTTTGAAGAAGCTGTTGGTGTAGTCGTCTATCTGGATATCTAGTGGAGTCATAGTTTGCTCCGGTCCGGTGTGGTTCTTGGATACAACGTTGCCAGTTCCTGCCTCCGTGATTTTTGCCCTGATTTCCAGCTGAGACGTGTAGTAGCTGACGTGTCTGATGTCACTGGTTTTGACGGTGAAGTTGTAACAGCCCTCCAACTGGATAAATTTGATAGGAAATTTTGACATGTGAAAGTATTATGCTTTTTATTTAAAAAAAAAAAAAGAGGTAGCTTGATTTCAATCGCTCTGTGTTATTTACATGAGATCAATAAAAGTTAATCATTAACGTAAAGCTGTTTATGGGCAGTGCTTGTGCCAGCAGGCCGTTACCTCGATAACCTGTGAGTGACACGGCCCTCCTTCAGGCGCAAACTGTGACGTCCAGCATACATCCAGGTGAAGAAAGCCCGTGACCGGCTTGCCGTACGTGTACCTTGGATGAAAATAAGGACAATTTAGTTGTGGCCAGCGATTTTGGAATTAATATTGCATTATAATTTTTATATTTTATCATTTATAGGGTGAGTTAATACGGTATTGATGGAAATAACCTGTTAGGGTCATAAGCATTTCTAATTTCTTTCCTCATACCTTATGTTTGTTTTTATAGTGTTCAGTACTTCATAGAGTTATGTTAAATAAATCTCCTTCTTGTTTTAAAAAATAATTCTAATCAACTATGACGTTACTTGTAAGCTTTCTGACGACCAATATGACTTACTTGCCGCAAACTTTCCCAGAGATAGTTTCGTCTGAGGCCAGAATAAAGGGGGGTGGTTCGATCTCAACCTCAAATCGGGGCAGCACTAGAGAACAGGCGAATGTTGTACAAAACTAAGTTCCTATTACTTAAGACCAACACACCAAACGAAAATGTATTAAGTTTTCTCTGACTAGCATGTATAGTTTTGATATTTTTTATCAAAAATGTTTAACACTCCTCTACAAAGCATGTTATGCCAAGATTTAAGTGATATAAACTTATAAGTATCAAAACAGTTTTCGAAAATTCAATTCAAATCAATCATAACTGTTCAATAGCTTAGTCGGGCACTCCAGCTGAAATGCTTTTTAATGAAGCAATGCAAGAGAAACGAAGCATTAAGTGTAAACATGCGTTTATCCTTGTGACAAAAAACCGACAACACATTATTGACAAATGTTTTCTACCACAACGTATTTATCTAATTTGTTCAACATTTAAGAAGCTTCTGTGAAGTGCCTCACCATATTCCATAACAGTGAATTGACCCAAGCTTTCTTCATCGCCTTTCTCCGCGTCAGATTCGTCAACATTGACTTCGATGGTCCACACTCCTAGCTTGGCCTCGCTCCCCAGCTGGAAGTCCAGAGTAGCGATGCCTGGTGAGGAATAAACAACAAAAAGCCTAATGGAAATTGTAATTTTGAGTGTTATTTTTAGGAGTGTTCTAAGTCTCACTAGAAGCATTCCAAGAAAATAATTGTTTTATCAAGCTGAGAAAAAAGTTTATGTTGATGTCAGATATGCTAATTATATCAAGGCTGAAATTTTGTGACTTAATGTGCTTTTTAAAAAAAAAAAAAAAAAAAAATGCCTTATTGTGAACTGAAGTGACAGACCTCTTTAAGGAGAGAGAGAGAGAGAGAGAGAGAGAGAGAGAGAGAGAGAGAGAGAGAGAGAGAGAGAGAGAGAGAGAGAGAGAGAGAGAGAGATTGAGAGACTAACAGATACACATATAGACTGAAAGATGGACAATATTTTTTATAGAAATTACAATTTATATGGATCTAATGAAACCTTACAAGTCTTGAGAGAGAGAGAGAGAGAGAGAGAGAGAGAGAGAGAGAGAGAGAGAGAGAGAGAGAGAGATTGAGACTGAAAGAGACAGATATAAACTTAGACAGAGACACATATAGACTGATAGATGGACAATGTTTGATAAAAATTAAACAATTGTATGCAACTAATGAAAAGTAACAATTCTTGCAAGATTGAGAGAGAGAGAGAGAGAGAGAGAGAGAGAGAGAGAGAGAGAGAGAGAGAGAGAGATGGGCGGAGACAGAGAGAGACGGAGACAGAGACACATATAGACTGAGAGATGGACGCTGTTTTGATAACAAAAATTTAATGGATTTAATTAAAACTAACTGTTCTTGTTTCTTTTGATGACGCTTTGTCCTTACGGGAATGAGCTTTTATTGAAAAAAAAAAAAAAAAAAAAAAACATGCGGCATACTAATAGGCCATGAGACCATTAGTTCTATGCAACAATCAGAAGCAATGACCGCTCTGCGAGTCACAGATTGATCTGTATTAAAAACGCGATTCTCAGAATGATGATAAGGTGATGCGACCAACTGCGACGTTGAAGTCTTGGAAAAAGTTTTCAACAAACTTAATCTCACTTTACTCTTCTTGAAAAATATATAATTACATGATATCAAAGAAATAACTAGATAGTTAGAGAGAGAAATCTTCTAAAAAAAAAAACGATCACAGTCTCTTTCAGGTAAATGAGTTCTTGCTTGTTTAGGTGATTACCGACTGGAAAACAAAATAGAGAGTTTTTATTTATTGAGGCTGCCAGTTTGTCTTACCTTGAGTGTCAACATTCAGATATTGCTTCACTCTGAAGTTATTTGGATCATTCACGTAAATCGACTTGATCTGTTGAGTGAATCAAAACATAATAAAGAAAAAAAGAAAGAAAAATAATTTTGAAATTTAAAATTTTAAAAACTTCCTGTGTCTCAAATATTCCTTTTAATATTTCTATGAAGGAATCATGTAAAGTAATGTGCCAGATAAAGCAAGTACTTAATCAAGGAAAAAATAAATGCCAATGAGATCGCTGTTTTTTATTACACTATTTATAGACACACACGCGTCCTTTTGGATCCTTTATAATTACCAAGTTATCCTCCAGGTGTGGTATTTTTGCTATCTATTTGGATTTTCTGAGTAACAATATTAATGATAATTATACTTTTCTCCGGAAAACAAGCGATTCCGTATCGCGTGCTTCATTTCATCTTTCCTTGACCTTTGTCAATTTAATAATTTTACTGTACATACATTATTGTCATTAAACTTTAACTTTTTTCCATTATCTACGATAAGATTTTCGAATGTAAATAGAATATGATGATTTTTCGACAGCATCTGCCTGTAACTAACCTGTCCTGTTCTGGCCTTCATGTCACTCAGTAACGTCATGACCCGGAACTTCACTGTAACACAAACAGGACAGTGTGGTTAGAAAACCTGTCTATAACAAATAGTTGAATTCAAAGCTTTCTTAAGAGGAGACAAACTATCTCTGATTTAAAATAAGAAACATTTTTTTTGGCGTTGAACATACTTTTTTATAATTAATTACTATTATTAACTTTCTTCACGCAACATACTAAAAGTGCAAATATTGAAGATTAAGAAGGAAGGCTCTTAGATTAATAAGAAGCTGTATCGCAAGCATGTTTTTGAGACTTCAGACTATAAGTTCTTCATTAAATTCTGTTTATGAAGTTATAATAGAAGGACTGGCTCTCTTTGAAAGATGTCAATCTACAGTCTTTGAATCTGACTGAAGTTATATTCAGGTTTTTTTTTTTAAATTGCCATAAGACCAGACCTTTCTGGCCAGGTTTGTACATGGGTTTGTCTGTCTGGACTAGAGTGATGATCTTGCTGTCCAGCACTGTGACCTTCACTGCGTCATGAAGGATGGCCGTGCTGTTGGTCACTAGTAGCCTATATTCTCCAGGTGGCGGCACAGAGAAGTCTCGACAAGACTGCTGGCCTGGAGGAAACACGAGAGACGATAAGAACAGGTAAGATCCAATAAACGCCCAGGGATATGGTGATTTATGCGTTAAACACAAGTTCCATTTTAAATACTTTGCCGCTGCCAAATTTGTGACTGCCAAGAAACCTCAATAATTTACAGTTGCATCAAAGTTAGGAAAGATTTGGAACATTAAGAATACTAGTGGCGTTCTCGGCCAAAAAAAAAAAAAAATTGGTACTACTACGAGCTGAAGTATTTTTGGACCCTGCTGGCTGAAAGATTCGGATGGGTTTTTTTTTTTTTTTTTTTTTTTTTTTTTTTCTTTTTGTATGGTTTCTTCCTATTGTATTTGTTGTTTTGCGTGTACATTCTATATAGTTGACTAATAAATAACATAAATTCTTCGCAAAATCGGTGAAAAGTTATTTGTTTATGCATTATAAGCTTTAAAATTTTTAATAATCGAATATATTTCCTTTATGATACGCGTATTAAAACGCCCAGCACAATTTTTTATCCTTCTTTATCATTCGAAAAAGTCCTTAAAAAGTATCCTTCCTTTATGAGCATGTTTAGTTGTATTAAGTTTTATGAAATTTATTCTTGGTTACATTGTGCTACATACCCTCAACCAACACTCCCTAAAAGAAGACTGGGAGGGACAGAGACAGAGAAATTAAGGAAAAAATTCAGATAGAGGGGGGGTAGAGGGAGCGATAGAGAGAGAGGGAGGAGGATAGAGAGAGACAGACGGGAGGAGAGAGGGTGAGATGGGAAAGGGAAGATTCATACTATTTATGGACTCTGTTATATGTTTATATTATGAAATCAAGCTGTGTATGTGTGTATCTTCAGAGATGTTATATTGCTGTGTAAGTTAGAATTTCTGCTCTCATCGAGTTTGTTGTTAACTATCGTGATATTGTATTGCAACGCTTCTTGTTATACTATTATCTGTTTCACCTACCAGTTGTATACAGGTGATCGTCAGTGGCTATGATCTTGCCGGTTTCCGAGTCGATGAAGTTCAGGGCTGCTTGTTTCTCCGAGGCGACATCTCCATACATGGTCAGACAGTACTGGAAGGATGTGCCGTGACGCAGCACGCGAGGTACTGTCAGCAGGTACCCGCTGAGCGCACAGCAGATGATAGGGAGAAAAGACAATCACCTCACATTTCACTTAGCGTAAGAGAAACGATAGCAAGTGTCCTAACTAGAAAGTGGAAAAATAAAATACACGCCTATGCTGAACATAGCCTTTGTTTTCATGACCTATGCCAGATAGTCCAATAGGACCACCACGGAAGGCAGTTAATCAATTTTCTCTCGGCCAATAGGCTTCTCCGGCAACATGAGTGTCGATGACCTACTTACAGGATCACTGATAAATCTTACGCTGCAAGCTTTCCCTCGCCTTTTAAAAATTTATTTTGGTAAAAGATCTTAGCATTTCAGCAGAGATAAATTTTAAGCTTACAAACTTAAAATTCTTTGGTTTGAAAGTAATTTCATTCAGATATTTGATTTCAATATTAAATACTATAATCCAGTTTTTATGGTGAGAGGGGTCGTAGTTGGCTCTATAAGTACGTTTGAACTTAGCTATTTTAAAGACCCTATAATCCAAGAGATTTAATGCTTTTTGGGATATAAAGGCTAAATATAGCTTACAAATGATTCATGGCTGTCTTTCTATTCTTCAGCACTACAATTTTTATACACATTGTAAGGAGGTTTGTAACCCTATTGAAGTGAGTAGATAAATACTTATAGATAATATAATAAATAAAATCATTGGGTTTTTAAACAATTATCATGTGATGTAAATCAGCTCCTAAAATTATAAAGGTAACACTACTGCTTGAAACAATGCAGTAGAAATCGCATTCAAGATGGCTTTTTTTTTTTAGGCACCCTCTTATCACCCTTAGAACTATCGCAATCGTATTTCACTTTTGCCACCTCCTCTTATCCGAGTTATATGGATTATTAAGGTCTTAGAATAGGCTTTATGATTAGATCTCCACCTTGTAACTCAAAACAGAATTAAAAAATGTTTCAGAAGAAAAGGTCATGTAGAAAAACTATGATGCTGTTGAGGTGTGGACAGAAGAAGGGCATATTTGGTTTCTCTCTCTCTCTCTCTCTCTCTCTCTCTCTCTCTCTCTCTCTCTCTCTCTCTCTCTCTCTCTCTCTCTCTCTCTCTCTCTCTCTCTCTCTCTCTCTCTCGATCAGTGAGATGCTCTGCAAAAGCTTTGACATTTTAGCTTTGAGCAAAAACAGGCTTGACATTTCGTGCCAGATGGTAATAGCTTTTATAATTTAAAGCACATGGAAGTGCGCAAGCGAACATTGAAGAAAGACTTAACGTTAAGTATTTGGCAAGGATTCACCTTTCACTATTTTCAATTTGAAAAACCGAGTATTTTAAGTATATGTTGAAGAGCACCTAGTGCTTTGTATTACCTCTCTGAATATTTTTTTCATCATCTTATACATTCTAATTCATTTGTTAGTGGACTACACTCGTATTTGGAGATGTCCCATTATCTAAGTCAACCGGAAGCGTAATGGGCCGGAAGCTAAGACCCTCGACTCTTACACTATTTTCAAGGATACGAGAAGCAAAATAGCGAGGGTGGACCGATGGCATCAAGAGGGGCGTGCTTGTGGGTGGTCTAGCCTCCAAACTAGGTAAGGACACTTGTTTAATGCAAATAAAGACCTCTACTGCTGTTTTTTTGTCAATTGTGTAAAAAAAAAGTGTGCTATGATGAAGAAGGGGCAAAAGGCAAAAGAATTATTTACAAACTTTAAACAGGGAGGCAAAAAAATCCCTAATTATTGCTAATCAGAAGAATGTTACAGAGAATTCCGAACAACATAGGTTCAGTCGAAGGGATAGGCAAGGGGGAAAGGAGATCAAGTTTACAAGAATAAGATATTGTTCGATAGATGGGTAAAACGTATCGTTTGAATACATATTGGTGAGTAGGTTGATTAATGAAAAGAAATATATATATATATATATATATATATATATATATATATATATATATATATATATGTATATATATATATATAAATTAAATAGAGTGTATGAATAAATATACATTCAGATGGACAGATAGATATATAAACTTAGGTATAGATTTACATGTAGATAAATCGATTTAAAACCAAGTGACTATATAGTTACATTAGAGGTAGATGTGCACATACTTACATACAGATATTTATAGGTAGGAAGGAATGTGAAAAAATATATATAGTTTGATTGATGAACCAAACTAGCTTGTCATAAAAATAGAATAAAAAGACAGGTATCAGATAGATACAGCCGACCAAAACTAGACCATAAAAAGCACTATGCTGTTCAGGTGGACACCAGGCAGTGAGGCTTCTTTATTTATCATGAATTTCTCTCGTGGAATAAATTTTATATCTCACTTTTATCTTCAATCTTTATTTGCGAATGTAAAGCAAAAAGATTTTTACTTTGTCTTAAGCTGTAGAGTTTGTAATTTTCTACGCCTACTCCCTTTCCCATTTGCTTGTTCCGTGTATTGATTGACAAAAACATACAATATTTATAGGATATGACCTGTTCCAATGCTTACACTTAAAAAACAAGAAATTAAAAATAAAGAGAGCTTAGCACATTATAATTATCCAGACTAATTAAGAAAACCGTTGCTTTCCTCCATCTATTCTCTATGAAAGTCAACCAAAAATATTTTGGCTTGTAAATTTAACCATTTATAGAAGTTTTGATTTTCAATGAAAGCGAGTCGGGAAGTAAAAAAAAGTTTCAGAGTCTCTGTGTCATTATTAAAGTTCAATGTATCACTTAACCTTTTGGGTTGTGCATTGTAATTGTAGTGCTTGCTTTGTCTTTGCACTTCTCTGAGCTCTTGCATTAGTGAACACTAGCAGCTTATTCATTGTAATTATAGCCTGTATTTGTTGAGTGACGGCCAAACACTTGTTTTTCTATTTTTTTCAGCGATTTCTAACTTTTTTTTTTTCTTTTGAAATTTTATTTTGGTTATTTTTTTTTTTAAGAATTTGGACGACTTGGCTTGAATAACATGTACACGACATATAAATGCAATCTTAATACAATTTTAGCAGTGCGCCATCTCTGTGATAGGAAGATTCTGCTATGCAACGCCGCATGGACCATGATCGTGCCTCAAGCCTGCTCGTGTTGAATGTTGGACAGTGTTTCGCGTGATTCGAGTCCGCTAATTTTCACACGTTAGTTTGGAGTAAAAGTAAAAGCTTTTTTAACACCCAGAAAACATCCCTCACACGGTAGGATTCTACAGTTACCATCTACACTTCATCTTGTCTTCAGTGTATTAGCACAGGTTAAGGGCGGCTCGACCTTTCTGTGACCAGACCATGTTTTATGCAACCTCCCACTCGATGCTTTCCAGGTCACTAAGTCACTGATTTTTTCGTATCGTTTGAGGAGGAGCCCG